>JAQIXG010000957.1:0-25716 GCA_034700105.1 Oconnorella tubifera | reverse complement strand
ACATACACATAATACATAAAGATATGTATTACATACACATAATACATAAAGATATGTATTACATACACATAATACATAAAGATATGTATTACATACACATAATACATCAATTACGCAAGAATATCAAATACATAAACAAAATGAAATAACGCAAAAAATGCGATAGTTTCACATCCGGATTATTAATGATTTAAAAGCATTACTGTAGATTTGAACGCCTCACTAAAGGTGCAACAATCCACTAATATATATCAAATATCCGGGAATATTTTGACTTTGTACTCGAACCTAGTCCTTTTGGTTCCAAGTCCGGGACTCTAACCACTTGCTCACAAGTCTATTAGAATTTGACGAAATAGAAATTTATACCAATTAAAGACTTTTTGCGCCCGAAATCTATTTTTTCCAAGTCTATAGCAGTTGCGGAACCTTTTAGTATATCATCAGCATCCATTTGAGTCATAAAAAAACTTCTGAAATAAAATTACGACATTAAATGCATTGTTAATACACTGCATTGGTACTAAATAAATTGTAATAGGATAAACATTGCAGCTAGAACAATAATTATAATAAAAAGATAGTTGTTAATCAATCAGGAAGATTGTGTCTTGATATAAAAAAGATCTTTCTAAACAGTAATATATTTACAACCAGCTACGTGTAAATTATTTTATATATTTATTAAAACTGGATAACAATTAAAATATACCTAATCCAGTCACCAGCATAAAACAAAAACACAAGAAATACAGTCTTGAAAAACTAAATAGAATACCGAATAAAAATCTTATGTTTTCTAAATAATAGAATGTAAGAACACATGACAAGACCTAGAAACCATTAGATCTTCAACTTGACAGAGAAACAAACCACTGAGTAAATCTAAATTCTCTTTCTCCAATAATTCAACTTCTCTCAAAAGATCCTTCGTTTCTTTTTCATGTAACACCATCTGAGTTAAATTTTTATTTAGAAATTGCAAAAACACTGATTTTAAAAATCCTTGGGCTTTGTGTGTTGATCAGACTCATTAGCCGCTTCAGCGATATATTACAAAGTGTTATGTTTTATTTAGATGTTGAAGCAGCGTATGTAAATGTGTTTGCATGAAATTGTATGAAATAGAAAATAAATGATATTACAAAATGTGATTACATATCTTTGTTACACATATATTATTATACTTATATATTATTATACTTATTATTATTTATACTTATTATACAAAGTTGAAGCAGTTAGCCTTCAGTTCCAAACTGACAGATTAAAGACCTGAAAATCTGCCGTTTGCTACACCCTTTAACAAGATGCTACCACTGATTATCCTGCTCCAGGGTTCATTGACAAATATACCACTTGCTGCACCCTTTAACAAGACGCTTAATTCAGCTTCTCAGCGTTTACTTTGTTATTGTTAATCTGACATAATGACTTATTAAAAAGATTTTAATTGAAACTAAATCATAGAATAGTACTACGCTCTCTCTCATTATCTGACCAATCAAAACGTCTGACCTCATTAGCCAGCCAATCATGATCGAGCACTTCTTGTCGGCTGTATTTATCCATTCGAGCCACGGCGTTCTGAAAGATTCAATGAAAGATATTAAAATGCATTGAATATCTTCACGCAACAACCGAAACAACCAAACCATTAAAATTTCTTACATTTTCTTGCAATTAAAATTAAAATATTTCCATAAAATTTGTTTAATTAAAACTAACCTAAAAGTAATTTTACTCAAATTAAAAAGTACAAAGCGCTAGAAATAGAGCTATTTCATTGGATCTAAGAGTCATCTGTTTAGAATACACAATGCTAATAAAATGTATCGGTCTAGTGCGATTTAAATCAGAATTATTGAGCTTTTATATAATATTATACAGAAAAGTTGTGTATAAATAGATTACATGAAATAGATAAAAAAAAACATGAAATGTAAGATATATAAAAATTCTACACAAGGTTACAGATAAAATTATAAAACAGATAAATTACAAATGCTAAATTACAAAATGCTAAAATTACGAATAAAATTAAAGATAAAATTATAAATGCAGCAAGTAATCAAAACAAAATGACAATATAATTATACATTTTGTGCATAGAAATAAGCATGCTTAAATAAACCTTTGTAGCTAGATATTTCTGTTGGTCTAATAGCTCTGCGACATTTATCTCGATATCAGAATTTGTCTTCGATAACGTTCGTTTTAGTAACGCTACCAAAAATAAAAATAAATAAATTTAATTACTTAATGGACTGGATAGTTTTAAACACTGCATTCTTTTACAGTATATGAAATAATACAATTAAATCATATTAAATAAAGCTATAATATTTAGTAATTATGAAATTTATATTAATGTAACAGATAATATCGTTAAAAAGCACAAAGGGCAACGCCTCAGTGGATGAGACTAAAAAAATTATATGGTAGCGTTTCAAAATTTATAAGATTTAAAAAAAAATTAAATAGATTAATAGTAAATTATAATAATAAATTATAATAAATTATAATAAACTATAATAAATTATGATAAATTATGATAAGTTATAATAAATTATAATAAAATTATACAAGTATTTAAGTAACAAAAAAGTATATTTTACCGCTCATTTCATCAAACTGAGCGTTCATATCAACAAGTTCAAGTTGCAGTAATTTTATTTGTTTCATTTCTTCATGCTGTCCTCTCTCTTTATAATCCAACCAATGATTTAATTCTTCCGCTACTTTGACTTCCTCTTTTTCTCTACTCTCTATCGCTTCTCTGTACTCTGCACACGGGAAATATAAAAGTTTGTAATTCAAGTAAAAATATTGTCAAATAATTAACGAGTAATAGCAATGCGAGATTAAAAATAAATAAAAAAACAATAATAATTGATTTTAAACAAAATATAAAGTTTTAATTTTCAAGTTTAAATATGACAATATTCCATGTAGATGCCGCATTAAATTTTACGCAATTCACATTAATTAATTAATTAATTAATTAGCATCAAATATAATTAAAACTTTCAATAAATGATAGCATCTTAATTCAATAAATCATATTAAAGCTATTTTTTGTATAATTTCACTCTAGAGGGAACTATTATATTAAATTGTAGTAAAAAGACAAACTCCCCCCCCCCCAATACAAAAATTATAATATAAAACGCACAATCTATATAACAAGTATGAAGATCTTATAGAAACCTGCAAGTTGTTGCTGGTTCTTGATATTCAAATCATGATTTTCTTTTCTCTGTGTCTCCGTGTCCTGCCCCGTGGTGACCTCTGTGTCTGTCTGAGTCCTCCTCATTTGACTGGATGCTTTTAATAGATTTGTCAGCAGTTTGGACTGCTCAGCTTTAAGTGCATCATTCTGTCATAATGATACATATGACAGCGTGTCATTCATGAATTATAATGTCATAAAAGATGTCAAGTAGTAGACTATGTCACTAGAAACTTAAATTTATATAATTAAAGATAGCATAACAGTGCCTCATAATCCACTAATTGTATTATAAGAATTTATATTTAAATCTAATTAAATGCATACAAATAAAACCTAGTCTTCTTTTGTCGCATCAAAACATAATAACATCTAGCAAAGGATCATCAGAAGCTGAATAAATCTCTCAAAAAATCGCTCAATAAAAGACTGTCTAACAACCAGCACAATGTATTGCAATGGAATTATTGCAAAGGTTATGATTAGGTCTATCTACCCATATTCCGCTCAGTTTCTCACTTTTCATTCCCTTTCTCACACAGTATCTTACTCTCTGTAACTCAAAATAAATATAAGTCACATGACTGCCTACTCTTTCCCTATGTCTCATGTTGTGTTCTTCTAAAGTCTTCAGTTCAAAGCGAACGTCCTCCAGCAGCTTCTCCTTACTGCTAATCCTAACAAAATAAACCAAAAATATGCCAAAAAATGCCCAAATTCACCCATCTACTTAATTAGATCATATCACAATTATTCATCAAAAATATTCACAGTACAAAATGTTTAGCATTCATTTTTTAATAAAACCTTAAAAAGATTAAATAAGTTGCAGAAAAAGCAACAAACTGATAAGCGAGCAGCGCCTCCTTGCACGTCACTTTAGGCTGCTTCGTTTCTTTTCTACTTCCGCTGTCGCCATCTTTCTTCTTTCCCTTCTTGCCTGTTTTTACCATTGCTCTTAATAATTCTCAGAACACATTACTACAGTGTTTTAAAAACTGCAAATGAAACAACCTTCAAATAAAAAATGCCTGATATTAAAATTATGACATTTAATCGAACCCTCTTCTCCCGGAAAATGTAAATAATTTCTAAGTAAATTTAAAAACAAAATAAAATATAAAATAAAAAATAAAATAAAATAAAAAATAAAAACTTTTAAAATTTGTTTACACAATTTGTCATGACTCCCAAGTAAGTTACTATCGTACCGCGATTGACTCAGCCGTCCGTTAGTACTGATTGAGTATCAGGGTACTGAAAGCACAGATCTAGAGACATTATAACATCAATGGGATTTAATAATTAAAAAATCATTATATATTGAAAGAATTTATTTGTGTCATTTGCTTATAAGTAATTAATTGTGTTTCAGCCATTAAATAATAGATTGTCTTATTAAGTGTTCAATAATTAGTATTATTACTTAATCAGTTATCATTTATTGACCCTAATTATGCATTTTTCCTGTTAATTGGTTCAATTTATTGACCCTATAACCATTGTTCCCACACTAAATATTCCTACTTATAACTGACCACTAATTGTTTCCAGTATATGTTTGTTTCCACTTATTAACCCTAACAATAATATTCACACTAAATGTTTCCAAATTTGTATCTTAATAATAGTTTCTCCTCAAGGCCGGATTATGCCCTATGTCGCGGCAGAGGGCCCCCAAATTTTGTGGGGCCCTCAGAAATTAAAAAAAAATATAATTGAAAAATTACGAACCTAATTAGCAGTAGGCTTATCTATGTAAAACAAATATAATTTATGACGTAGCGATATTAGATGTTTAATTAATTTAATATTTAGTTTAAGTTTTATTCGCTGTGTATTGGATATTTGACTAATTCATTGTTTAGTTCTATTTTATTAGCTGTATAATTAGCGCCATTATGACGTAATTATAGTGACTTTTTCAGCTAAAAATCTTATAATATAGCAAACATTAATAAAGCTGTTAAATTTCCCTATTAATTTTCCATAAATTAATTTAAGTAAATTACGACAGATGTATTTTAAATTAGAATAAAACTACACGACGCAAGTTTAATCAAATGTTTATTTTTTAAAATTTCGGACAACAAATCAGAATCATAAATAACAAAACAATAATAATATAATAAAGTAAATAAGTTACAGAGACAAAATTACAATCTTCAACTATTAACATTTAATCTATTTAGTTTATATTCACTACATAGAGAATGAATTTTTGAAATTACAAGTATAAAATAAATATGAAAGTTATGCAAGATGACTGACAAAAATGACTGAATAAAATAAAACTTCATCAAATAAACTCTGAAAAAAACATTAATTGTAAGAAATTCACATAAAAAAGTTACAAATACAAACAAGAATAACTAAACGAGGCAGGCATCACAAAATAGAAGCATGTATAAATTAAGATAACACAATCGTGCAGCGATATAAAAAATGCAACACAAAATATGACTTAAAATATTGCAAATATTTGCAATTTTAATCGAAATTGAAACAAAAATTCTTTTCATCGTATTTATGAGCTTCGTTGTCGTTAAGCAAAATAAACTTCCAGCTTTAAACCGAGCTCTGTGATTGGTCGAAATTCGTCAAAAAATTTCTTACGCGTCGTCCGATTGGTCGATTTTCTCTTCCATTTTAAACAGAAAGGTTTCTGCGTGTTATTTCCCTCGTAAAAATTAAATTTATTTTTAATTAAATTAATTTTATTATTAATTAGATAAATTGATTAGGAAGGGAAATGACGTCATTTGTGGAAGAAATGAATAGAAGTTGAGCGAATTGAACGTTAGATAGAATAATTTGGCTTTAATATTAGGTTTATTACGACATTTATTGCCTAATTATAAGCTTAATTGTGGTAGTGTTGGATTAAATGTCGCAGTGGATTAAATGTCGCGGTGGACCAAATGTCGTAGTTGACCAAATATAGTTTATCAAATGTCGTAGTGGACCAAATGTAGCAGTGGACTAAATGTCGTAGTGGACCAAATGTCGTAATAGTTATAAAGATTAATTAATAATTAGACGTAATTTTATCATTTATACTGCTTTTACTTAATTTTAGCTGAAAATAATTCACAAATAAATATCTTTGAATTGTATTTAAAGATATTTAAATTTAAATTGTATAAGAATACTGAATATTTTATGTGTTTTACTTTATTTTTGTTAGTATAAATAGACAACTTTCTTCAATCAGACTATATGTTGGATATATTGATGATTTATTTTAGATAAATTAATTAAAATAGCTCAGAATGTTTTGGAAGTTTAATTACACTCCGTCTAAAATAGATTCTCTTCTAGATAAGCCGGTAAGTATTGAGTTAAAAGATACATTTTTATAAGTGAAAAGTAATTGTATTTTTATCCTGGACAAGTCAATTGCAGCAATAAAAAAGTTATAAAAGTTATTGCGATTAAAAAGTTATAGACAATGTGGCTTTGAAAAATTGTAGATTATGGTTTTTAAATTGTATAGAAATAATATCTATGATATACAATCTCCAGTAAATTAAAGATTAAGTTACTGGAATCCAAGTTAAATTAAGTATTTAAATTGAATTAAGGTATTTAAATTAATATTAATCTCGGATCATCAATTAATTATTATTAACGTTTTAATGCTAGCGCGTTGTGACATTAGAATTATAATGTCGCTTTTGTTTGCGCAGGATATAGGTTTACAAGAGATCTTGGAAGAAGATGACGTCGTTCAAGAGTGTAAATCACAGAACAAGAAGCTCGTCGATTTGTAAGTATCGTAAAGTTTCGATAAATTAAAAGTTTCTAATAGAAAATGTAGACGTTGGTCAAATTTGTATTTTTTTTTCTATTCAGTTGACTAGATTTTATTCAGACATATGACGCAAATATTAAATAATAGCTTAAGGGGGGACCATTAAATTGGCTTTGTAAAATTAAAAAAAAGATTAGTGATATAAATGTTATAAACGTATTAATGAAGAAATTGATTTTAATGGAAAATATATGATTTTTATTTCTAGTTTAATAGAACCTCATAATTTAGAGGCCTTGGTAAATATGGTCGTGCAGTTGCCGATTGAAAACGAAACTGATGATAAATTGCGATTTAGGTCGGTTTGTTTTATTCTATTTGTAATAAAAAGTCTGATAATAATGATTTAGATGATAATGATGATGCTAAGTTATTATATAATAGAAATATCCTTAACACTAAATGAATGCATTTGTGCTGATGTGACGTTAAACAATCTTATCATTATTATAAATTACAATATCTTTAGCACTAAATGAACAAATCTGTTCTGAAGATCCTTTCTTATTCTAGATTTCCAAGCGTGGCTTGTGATTTGTTGACATCAGATGTCAATCAAATGACTGATGCTCTGTCGTCCAATGAGAATCATCTGCGGTCCATCTATTTATTCATAGAGGCGGAGTCAACTCTGAATCCATTACAAGCAAGCTTCTTTAGTAAAATACTCGGCCTTCTGATTGGACGAAAAAGTGAAATGGTTTGTGGTGAATTTATTTATAAGTTTGTAGTTTTTTGTGCATTTTAGAATAATGTTTACGTATATAGTAAATGAAATATAGGAATTATTTAGATGTATAAGTGGGTTTATATGGGTTTAAAAATAGGCTGCAGGCTGATGTTACTTTGGGCTGCAGGCTAAAGTTACTTTGGACTGCAGGGTAAAGCTACTTTGGGCTGCAGGATGAAGTTACTTGGGCTTTAGCCTGAAGTTACTGTAGGCTGCAGGGTAAAGTTACTTTGGGCTGCGGGCTAAAGTTACTTTGGGGTGCTGCCTAAAGTTACTTTAGGCTGCGGCCTAAAATTACTTTAGGCTGCATATATTATCTCTTAAATGCTGAAACTTAATTTTTATTACGTGCAACTTTGCTTTATTAATCTGGTTTCAGTTAGTATGTAACAAATTAAATGCAAAAATTATTACAATGAATATACTAAATTATCTATCTGTCTATCTGTTTTATTTGAGTCTATTTTATATTTCTCTCTCTTTCTCTCTTTATATACATATCATTATTGATAGATAATATAATTAGAGATAAAGTTAGTGTACAATAATTATATGACGTATATGATATCCTATATATAAGACGGATCTTTATGACTACTACATATTATAGCTATTAAATATCAAGCTTGACTCTCTTATTAATCTCAAGTGGTTTGTTCTAATTTATTGAAAAATTATATGTATGTATCTTTGTATTTCTGGGTGTGCTTGTGTGTATGTGCGAGTGTGAGTGCTTATATGTGTAGCTGTATTTTGAATTTTATGCAATGTTGTTAGTATAGATACTGATATTATTTCAAAGATTTTTTGCTATTAATCTATAATATATATAGACATTGTTATAAAGTATGTGAATTTGACTTTTTGGTGACATTTTAACTTTTTTCTTATTTTAATCTTTATTAAACTGATCTTCTGCCTTAAACCTAACCCAAACCCTAACCCTAACATCACCAACAATACAGCGAATTAATAATAATCATACAATGGATCTAATTAGTTTAAACCTGATTTATTAATATATTTAAATATCTGAAAGATAAACGATTGAATACTTTTTTACTGTTTTGCTTCTAGATGGTAGAGTTTATAAAATCACAGAATGATTTTGTGAAACATTTGCTTCATCACCTCGGTACATCCGCAGTGATGGATCTGCTGCTACGGCTCATCACTTGTATCGAGCCGATTGAATGTCGTAGCAATTGCATGAATGTAGGTTCATTTTAACCGCGTTTAACTTAGTTAAGGTTAAGATTAAGGTTACGTTTAATGTCTGGTTAATAGTATTATATAAACGATTTCGAAGTTGTTGCTGTTAATTTGAGCGTCTTACTAAAAGGTGCAGCAAGTTTAATATCTGTATTATCGTGTTATATGAAGGATGTTGCAGACGTAGCTGTTAATTTAAGTGTTTTACTAAAGGGTGCAGAGAGTTAGAGAAATAGTGAATAGTAAGCTAACTATTGTTAATTTTAATTAATTTGTTAGTGACAAATGAAGTTCAAATTAACGCATAGATTAACGCTGCACTTTGTTATATATTAGTTCAAATGTTTTATGTATTATATGCTCTCATTATTATTAATAAAATTTGACTTTTCGTATTTTTTTATATTTTTATTTTTTAGTGGTTGAATGATCAGCAACTGATTTCTTTGCTGATTGGTTCCATTGATAGAACTGAAACACCAGAGGTTAGGGTTTGAATCCTTTAGTGATGCACGTTAAAATGCTATAGAACTCAGTATTTAGTTCTATCTTGTTCAATGTTATATATCATAAAATAAACATTATTATTATTTTAAACTTTGTTTTATATATTTTGAGTATAAATGTCTGAAAGTTGCTTTTTTATTGGTATCATGATACAGATCTACAGACTTTTGGTCTGTGATATTTCAACTACTGACATTTGGTTTTAGATATTTGGTCTACTAAGACATTAGGGTTAGGGTTTGGGTTAGGGTAGACTAAATGTCTATACACCAAAAGTCATTATTCAAATGTCTGTGGACGTCTGTTTACGAAATGTCTGTAGATCAAAAGTCTGTTTACGAAATGTCAGTAGATCAAAAGTCTGTTTACGAAATGTCAGTAGATCAAAAGTCTGTAGAGAAAAATAGTCAGTAGACCAAATGTCTGTAGACAAATTTTCATTATCTCAAAGGTCTGTAGACCAATTGTCAGTAGACCAAAAGTCCACAGTCCAATTGTCCATTGAATGAAATGTCTATTTGTATAACGCAGAAGCATACGAATGCCGCGCAGCTATTATGCGACATCATACGATTAAGTAGAGAACAAGGAATAATGTCGTCTCAGTCAACGCAAGAGAATAGCAACAACGCTAGCGCTACTTGTTCTGATTCTTTACTTAAATCTGTCGAATCGTAAGTCTTTAAATCTTTGTCATTTTATTATAAATTTTGTTTTAAACTCTTTTTTAACTTATCTGGTTTTGTTTCGTGTAATTATCGATGCGTTTTGCGCGCAAAACTTTGTTGATTAAATATCACATCAGCACAAGTCGATATTTTCTTACACGTTGTGCGTTTAATTCACAAAAATTAAGTACTTTTTAGTTTAGTGCTGATGTAACGTTAAGTTGCATTTATTTGTTATTAGTTGCGAGTCTGTGATGTCATTACTGGATCACATGTTTATAGAGGGGGAGGAGCCAGTCGAGTCAGTCATTGTTAACGGCCTGTACGTCATCCAGACTCTGTTGGAGATGAAGAAGAATAGGTTAGGGCATGCGATTTTATCATTTAATCCAGACTCAGTTTGGGTTGAAGAGTTCTTTTTTTTCGAAAAATAGTTTATTTTTAGGAAGGATTCCATGTGAATGAAAGAAATTGTAATGTTTTGCGTTAGTTAATGTATCGGAATTGTTGCTTGGAATGTTTTAAATTGTTTCTAAACGTCACATCAGCACGAAAGGCTATGAAGATGCTTGTAACGGAGAACGTTAAAGGTAACGAAAGTGATCAAACATGAATAAAATATACAACATTTTGTATTGTTTTACTTTGATATTTATTTTCATAAGTAAATAAATAGAAGTTGAAATATCATTTTTTTTACGATATCAATTCTGCTATTTTGGTATCGCGCGTATTTTTATCACGTCGCGCCATCTATCTTCAGTTACGAGCAGCATCAGCAGGAAGGGGGGGATCAGACGTCGCGCGTTACCGAAGCGACATTTGCTGGCGCTATAAACACGATAGAGGTGATGACACCGAAGCTACATCACTTTCATCACCTGCTCATTCATCCGCCTAAGGTGATGAATGATCTGAAATATTGTCTTTTTATTTTGGTTTTTTTGGAAAATCTAGAATTTTCTGTATAGCTGTATGACTTACTGGCATAGCGGTTAAGAATGCTGGGAGTATGTATAGGTTGGGATTTGAGTCGCGGTGATATTTAGTTACTTGCTGCACCCTTGAGCAAGTTATTTTAAGCGGCGTTGTCTATTTGATGGCTGAGATTAACTTTCTAAGTGTATTGTTTTTACTATCTATATTAAAGATTTTGTTAAATTGATAAAATTTGAGTCAGTTAATTGTCTTAAATTTCTAATATCTTTTCTGTAAATTAACTTCAATTGATAAAATCTAGTCAACGAATTGTCGCGGGTTTATTGTAGCAACACTACACTCCAATGCCTACGACAAGCGGCTCTTTAATGCAGCCGCTCGGCTTAGCACGGCTACAGGTGGCTCGACTTATGACAACGTTAGTTCAACTCAACTCGGCTCAAGTTAATGCGCGGCTTATCGAGCTTGGAACTATGGGGGTCTTATTGGTATAAGAAAAAATTTCTTTTTTATTTGTATAAAAACGTAATTTTATAGCTTTGTATTAAATTGATGCATTAACTTTGTGCTTGTAACAATGATATTTTTTTTGGTTTTGTTTTCAGGATTTATTTTTTCAATATTCGTGGAATAATTTTCTGCATACTCAAGTCGAGCAGTGTTTGTCTAATCTACTCAACAGTTCAGCCGCAGCTACCAGCTCCAACAATACTAGTAATTGCAGTAGTTCACTTGTTGCTCAAGTAAGACGTTCTGTGATTGTTATGTTTTGAATTATTTATTTATAAAAAGTAATTCAACATTGTAAGTACTTAGAAAATATTTAAACTTTACCTTAAAGTACTTATTTAGGATACTTTTTCTGTCTGTGTACTCAAAGAGTATTCTTTAAGGAAATGTATTTATTTTAGTATGCTGTATTTAGAGTGAAGAATATTAAAGACTCGTCACTCGATTTATACCGATTTTTCTGTTTTAATTCCATCTTGATTTGATAGTACAGTGCTACAGTTTAGAATTTTGTTTGCAATTGATTTGTTTCATGTAATTAAGCGACAATTTGTGCTGATGTGACGTAAAGTAGGTACGTTTGTTTGTTGCAGTTATTTAAAGAATATAGATTGTTAGAACGGATCTCTGAATCATTCGATGAATATAAACTACAGCAGTACGTTATCATCATTATCATCATCATTCTAGTCACGTGATTATATGTTTTCAACTAGATATTCTAATCATATACTTATATATTTTTATTGAGATATTTAGCCGCTGTTTGCAGTGGATTCATTTTATGTGATTTTTCCGTAATATACATTTTTAATTTTTTCATTAATTCCAAAAATTTAATGTCGTTTTTTGCCGCGTTTCCTTTTTTTATCTCTTTCGTATCGTTAAATACTTTTTACTGACTACGGTATCGATGCTTTTTACTCAGAAAATATAAATCAGATAACTTTTTAAAACGGTGCGATTATAAAGAAATAATTTATCCGATTTAAATTCCATTACATTTTAAAATGATCTCATCAATTACAGGGCTGATCCTAGTAGGCCAAGGCGGGGCTACTTTGGTCACCTGACTCGAATAGCCAATCAGCTCGTAGAGAATATTGGCACACCGAGGGAGAGTATGCCAGAGGGAGGGGGTGGGGGTAATCAAACAATCAATGCTCTTGTTGACGGTACTTTTTGTTATTTACTTTTGTTTACTTTTATTTACTTTTATTTACTTTTATTTACTTTTGTTTACTTTTATTTACTTTTATTTACTTTTATTTACTTTTATTTACTTTTGTTTACTTTTATTTACTTTTGTTTACTTTTATTTACTTTTATTTACTTTTGTTTACTTTTATTTACTTTTGTTTACTTTTGTTTACTTTTATTTACTTTTATTTTTATTTTTGTATTGCTCTGGATTAATGATTTTAATAACTTTTTATTAAAGTTATATATTCTAGAATCTAGATTATTATTTGTTTAGATTTCTTCTTTGTGTATAATCATGAAAATTGTTGCTTTCCGTATCAGTTTTTTTGCTAAATATGCAGCAATTGGTGTAGTTTTTGTCAAAGAAATGTCAGCTTTATTTGTCTTGAATTTGATTGGTTGTTGACGTTTTGATTGACAGAATTACCTGAGTCGGTGCGTGACCAATGGCAGGCTTGCGTGGGCGGAGTCTTGGCAGAGATAAACAAACAAAATACAGTAGAACTGGTCAGTTGTTTAAATTTAGATTTTAATTTTGCGACAAGTTTATAATTAATTTTTTTTGGGCTTCGTTTTATTTATTGAAAGAAAAATTATTTACAGTAGTATATCGCATTACTGTTCATTCATTAAAGAAATAGTATAACTTAGCTCTAATTCTAACCCTAATCGATTCCTAACCCTAATTCTAATCTTAATCTCTGGCTAACCCTAATTCTAATCATAATCTATGGCTAACCCTAATTCTAATCCTAATCTATGGCTAACCGTAATTCTAATCCTAATCTATGGCTAACCCTAATTCTAACTATAGCCTAATAACTTTGGCGTCAGCATACTTTAAAATATAAATAAATTCTCATATATTATATATATACGGTATATAATATTAATTTTGAGGTTATTTTATATTTGTATAGGTGGGCACAGATTTTGGGGGGACCTGCGCTCAATCAAGCAGCGATGATGACGACGATTTCAGAAATATTTCTTTCCCTCAAGATGATGCCCTGCAAAAGGTTGGAAACTTTTGCAGAATTATTGTGCAATGTTTACTCAATATTTTAAAATTCTATTCAAAAAGATCGAGGTGTGAAGACGAAATGAAGCAAACTTGTACAATAACGTTTATTATTCTTATAAACATTTGTTTGGCCGTTATTTATTCAGTTGAATCGGGTTTAAATGCAATTATAATGTGTACAACAAAGCGTACAATAAAATGCACAATAAAATATACAATAGAAAATGTTCCGTAGAATACGATTAAAGAAGTTCAATTTGAAACAAAACGGCTTTTAAAATTTTATTTGTAATTATTAAGGTAATTAAATCTCACGAGTTTTTACTCAGATTTATAAGATATTTCAATTTGCTGGCAAATTATATCAAACTAAAATTATAACTATTGTTATATATTACTATATGTTATAATAGTGGTAGTAATATGTATTGGAAATGTTCCAGAAAGTTTTGTGTTGATTAAATCAGGCGTTCAGTGACTATCAGACTCAACAGATGACTAACTTGTTTGTCGATCAGTTCGGTTTTAATGAGGACGATTTTGCGGAGCAAGAGGAAACTATTGGGTTTATAATTTAGTCTTGTTTTTATTCTAGGATTGTACGTTTTATCTCATTTTTATTCTTGATTTTATTCTTGATTTGTAGGTTTTTCTAGTTTTTATTCTTTGATCTGTACTTTTATCTTGTTGTTAATCTTTGGTTCGTACTTTGTATTGTTTTTATTCTTTGATTTGCATTTTTATCTCATTTTTATTCTTTATCATTCATTTCGCTTTTGTAATAATATGTGCTATAGTTTTCGTTAACTTGCCGCACCCTTTAATAAGACGCTTAATTCGGCAACTACGTCTGAGACTTTGCTGGTTTAACTTAAATTCAGTTTTAAGATTAGTCTTGATCACATTTCCGTTATTTGTTGTAATTTTCTTTTTAATCAGGTCGCCTTTTTCTAATCGCGTTTCAAGTATAAACTTTGATTTGACTCTGGTTGAAGATCACGTATGTATTTATTTCAAATACATACGTATTTATTTTAAATACATGCATATTTATTAACTGATACATCTTTACTTCTTGATACGCATTGTGGTAGTCATTAATTTATATCATTTATAAATAAAATCATACTTTAAACGAATAAATATAAATCTAAATCAATACGGTGACTTTCTCTGTGTAGCCCATGTCTGCTGCTCTATTTGAGCAAGCGTGCAATGACAGAGTGCGACAGTTTGATAGCGTTGATAGCGATGATGAACTTGACATCACTTTCTCTCAGATATCAGACAACAGGCATAGGTTTATCTAGTTCATTTTGTTAACTCTAGTTAGTATAAATATGTAATGGAGCAAAATTTAATTTTTAAATTAATTTGTTAGTTTGTGTATATATGTAGTGCATTCAAGTTGCATTTTTTATATTTTGTTAAGTTAAGTTGAGTTTGTTACTGTGTTTGACGATTCGTAGTTAAGTTTAGAAAAAAAATTAACTACAGTTGAAGTAGGTATATTTAAATTTATAAAAAAATTAATTTAAATTTAATTTGATTTTTGAATTACTATATTATACGAATGATATCACAGATTGGTGTATTCTTTAAGAGTCTTACTAAGGGCGCGGCAAGTTAGCGATATTTTCTATTTTAAAAGAATTTAATCGCGGATCGTTCTAGAATGAATTTCAATATTTCTATAAACAGTTCGGCCATTCCGAGTTATAGAAATAAAGTTCCAGCACGCACGTCAAGCAGGAGAGAGAGCGATGATGATGACGATGATGAGTTTGATGATGAAGATGATAAAGATGATGTAGGAGGGAGGGGGGGAAGTGAGGGGGAGGATAGTGAGGAAGATCTCGAAGATTCCCCTCGGCTAATTAGGCAGTCAGGTGGGGGAAACGAAGTGCTTAAATTTAATTTTGAAATTTTAATTTTAAAATACAACTTTTATATAAGAATTCAAATTGAATGCACAAAGTTTGCATTGTGGTGAGCTGTTTTTAGTTTTATGTATATGTGTTTTTAATTCAGCTGCAGAAATGGAGGGAAATATAAATCTAGATTGAGTTAATAAAAATTTTAAATAATTTTATTATTATTATTTTTAAATCGCCACATTTCTTCTTATGGTATAATGGAACGAAATTAATGAACATCTTTGAAGATGTAGTTATAAAGATTATATTTTGTAATACTTTAATTTTTTCACTCATATTTCTAATGAATCTGAATTTTAAAAATTGGATGAATACTTTGGTTGGGAGGGGCGCTCGGGCTTGAAATATTGTAATATTTTTTGTAGATCAATTGTCCCCTTCTGTAGTATCCCCTTCCAATAAATCTGTCACCAGAGGGCCTGAGCCGCCCAAGGGGGGGCCCTCTAAACCCCTCAAACTGGCCTTGGATTTGAGTGCACTGGATGATGACGATAATGATGATGTAGGAGAAGACAGGTAATTCATTAAATAAATTATCTAAATACAAATTATGGTCGTAGTCAATTTAGTCGTGTTGCTAAATTCACAGATAAAATTGAGCGCTGACAAATTGACCCTGAATACATGATAACACAAAAAATTAACTTAAAAAGTAAGCGTAACTCAGTCCAATTCTAACCCTAACGTCAAACCTAAACCCTAACTCCAACCCTAAGAACTAACAGTCAGGGGTCTTAACCCTAATTTGAAACCTAAACTAACCCTAATTTTAACCCTAATAACTAACAGTTGATTGAAATAAATATAAATAAATAGATATAATTAAATAAATACATATAATTAATAATGAATGTAATTTTATCTTTTGTAATAAAACGCGTTAAATATGTTACAGCATGCAAGAGGACATTCCATCCGACCTATTGGCTCCCAGGCTTTCCACTGAGGAACCAATCAAATCGGGTTTGTTCTTGCGATTTTTAATCCCTATACTTTAAATATTCGTCATTATTTGTATATGTATATTTTAGTTAAATTCTAGAATATAAGCTTAGACGCATTTAATTTAAATACTAACATATAACGCCAGCATTTTAAGGATTTTAGATATGTTGCTTTGCATATTACTTTTCTTTTGTTAGGTATTTTCTTTATTGCTTTCAGGTTCTATTATATTAAAACAAGCGCTATTGTTGTGTTAATATTTAAAATGATAGAGAATTTTATTGTTTTCTTGTTTTCAGTTTCACCAAGAAGTAAAAACGCAAAAGTTCCCGTAGGTATAGATGAGATAGAAATTGAGTTAGTCGGGTGGGTTATATTTTAGGTTTTATAGAACTGTTTGCGTTGCTCGTTTAATGTCTGTGTGCAATGTCTGTCTGCGCGCAATGTCTGTCTGTCTGTCCATCTGTCTGTTTAATTGTTGTGTTTTTTATTTCATGGCAGAAAAGAAAAATAGTTTTTCGTTGCAGTCTTGTTTATTTGTTTAATGCTTTATTTGTTTTGTTTATGTATTATTTACGTTGTTTATACTCTAATCTAGACGCAAACTTCAATAACTCGTTAAACTATAACAACAATCATTTAGTGTTATTCTTAACTATTAATAAAACTTTTTGTTTACATACAAATCGAATTCATTCCAACCGTGTAAAATCATTGTTATTTCAGTCTAAACGCACTATCCACCAATCCACTAGCCTCTCACAATTCCACCAATGAAATCGCTCCGTCTGTCCACATATCCACCAATGAGAACGTGGCTTTAATAACTAAACCTGCATCTCATCCAATCGCGGAGAACGGTTTAGAACCGAAACGTTCTGATTCATCGCCGAGAAAATCTATCGGTTTAGAAAATAGGTCGCCCAATTCGGGGGGGAAGAATTTAAATTTAACCCCGGGGGGGAAAAAGCCCGCGGAAGATTCGAGGGGGGTGGAGAATTCTCAAGGTACACCGGTTGACGGCCCCGTAAATATTTCGCCGAATAAAAACGAAATTTTATCGAAAGCTGAATTTTGCGGGAAAGGGGATGAGGGAATTGGAAATAAGGGAAATGCGGAAATTATGGGGAATGGGGGAACGAGTGATTTGATAGGGGGGGAAGAGGTGGAGGGAGGGAAGGGAACGGATGTGGAAGGTGAAGATTGTTCTCAGATTATCTCTAAGTTGAACGATTTGAAGTAATTATTATTTAGATTTTTATTTTGTGATGATAATAATGATGGTTATTAGTATTTTTAATTTAAATGAATACATTTGTATTATACATTAAATGAATACATTTGGTATTCACTTTCATTGAATATATGTTTTATTTTCAGAATCTCGCCTTCCTTGGCGATCGTTTCCAAGACAATCGATTTAGACGAATCACAGCCTTCTGTTAATCACACAAGCGCCGTCTGATTGGTCGGTAGATATATGTACCTCATTCCTATTAGACGCTGATAATTAATGTTAGGCCGGGATTGGCTAATGATTATTGAAATCGAATTACCGGATTGGTTAAAAATTTGGACATTGTGGCCTTAATTTGTTATAGACGATACGCATTAAGTTTTTAATGAACAGCTCTGCATCTCGGTATTTTGGTACTCCGACAAAACGGTCCCGAATATATTAACCCGACAAAATGGCCCCTAATACATTAACCAGGCAAAACGGCCCCTTCCATTCATTTAATAACCCTAACCCTAACTACTTAACCGTAACCCTAGCAAGTAACTCAATTCTAACCTCAATCTAAATCATTTCCCCTGAGTATTAATAGTCGGGGTTGATTTGTCGGGGGCCGTTTGACGGGTCACGTTCTATTTTATACGCAGGAGAATAATTAAATGAAGTTATCGTAGCCACGTTGGTATTGTATATGAAAGAAAACAAGTTTATTTGATAAAGAAACAGATTTATAATACTTAGCACAAATTATTATCTTGCAAAAGTAAGAAAACAGTATATTTAGAGTATAATTTTATATTTTAAAAGTGTTAGGATATTTAATGATAAAAATATGTAACCAGTATTTAAGTAATTTTTAGTTGGATTAAAATTTTATGCCGAGTCAGCTGTATTTTCAAGCGCTGTTTTTTCTGGGATAAAAATGATTTAATTGATTTCGTTTTACTTTTTTAAGAAATGACAAAATTCTGACCATAGTCTGTTGTTCTGCACTTTTTAATTAAAATAGCGGTATGTAATCCTGCCCCCCGTGTTTACTTTATTTACAGCGCGTCGATCTGTTTCAGCGCGTGTATTTTAGTGATTCTTGTTTGATTAGAATGATTGTTGAATTAGTGTGAAGTCACTAATTGCTAGTTTGCGTTTAAGATTTTCATTCATTAGACTCCGAGTTCAGTTTGCAAGCATTACACTGGGATTACTTAGTACATATTTTTCTTGTATTTATATTCAAGATTTATATGAAGTAAATTGGCTGAACAATATTAGTAATTGTTGAATAGGAAGTTAATCGGCTGAACAGTACTAGTTATTGTTCAAATAGAGTAAAACTACGTTTCTACTAGATGTGTATTTTATGAGATGTGATTTTTAATGTCAATATTACTTGCAGCCTTTTTATTTTGTGATTTTTTTTAATTTTGACAACCATTGTAGTTGTAAAGTTGTCACGATTGCAGCAAAATTGCATCGATTTTAATCTAGAAGAATATATAACGATGCGTGCATTTGCAATTTCAGATGATTTATAGTTATTCGAGCTGCTTATGCTAAATAAATAATTTAAAGTGAACTTTAGAAATACCAGTGGCGAATTGTATTCGGTAAATTTAATATACTAAATTTTGTTCATTGTTGCTCGGGTATTGTATATATATCGTGTTTATACATATCAAGCTTTTTTTTCATTTCAAAATTCTTTTAAAATTAGCGTTTTCTTTAAGTAAAGCTTAGATGTTTAGCTTATTCTTTAATTTAAATGCAAATTAATTTCTTTAGTAAAAAATTGCTCTATTTTTTATGTCTGATTCAGATGAAATGTTAAAATCATTATTTTTATTTGATGATTTTATTCTTTTAAATAGTGTTCCAATCATTTGTCAAGACTAAAAATGTGTCTGATATTTTAGAATTTCTTGAAAAATTCAGAATTTGGTCAAAAACGCTTGGATTCCGTTGTGCATTCTTAAATTTCTACTTAATGTCCACTTGTATATCTACTTACCTTACATTGATACTTACATTGCTACTTACATGTCTACTTTGCACATTTTATCTTTCATTTAAGATTACTTACTGGCCAATTAAAGGAAATTTTTAAGCTCAACAATCTCCCCTTACACTAAATTCATCTAATTCAGACAAAAATGAAATAATTTATGCAAAAAGCTACAAATTATTTGATTGGTTCAAAAAACAACTTATGCCCAAACTTCTACAATCCACTTTCTGTGATTTAACTGAATGTTAAAATTCCTTATTTTAATAGAAATATGCTTTCAAATAAGTCACTGCTTTGCGTGTAAATTCATTTGTATTTTTGCTTTTCCCGCTTTAACTTGTATTTTGTGAACTTCTTTGATTAATTTCACATTTATATTAAGATTAAGTAATTCAGTGCTCTATTATTTCTGTATTTTTTATAATAAAAAGAGCATGAGCATTTTTTTTATAAAACACAGTAAATAGTGATTTATAAATCACTTTTTTGGGCAGATTGCTGTTGAAACTATATTATTGTTGCTTTTACCAGGAGTAGTACTAGAACTCAAGGGTTCAGGTTATTTTTAAGTTAATGCGTTAAACCAACAGATAATACTAGCCTTAAAAATTAATATTTGGCACTGATTAGATGGTGCCATTTTGACAGGTCACAAATTTCAGCATAATGCATCAGTATAGTATTAATTGACTGAGATATTTGTTGAAATCAATCAAATTATTGATTGATTTCAACAATTGTGCTGATTGTATTTCGATTCAATTTAAAGTTACATTCCTTTCTGATTGTCTCATTTTCTTTCCAAAGAAATGATCTCTTAATTAATTAATTGCTTAGTTAATTAGTGATTTTAAGTAATTATATGCCATTATGTGGAACAGTCACAATATTGATGTTTCCTACTTTGTTGAATAACAAAGACTAACCATTTATAATTGACTACATGATTAAACAGAAAATGCTTTGCTATAAATAATTAAACTAATTTTTCTTTTTATAGATATTATATTAGGCCTACTATCGAGTTGTACTAGTTAGATCAGACGCGGTTTTCATCCAAGAATGAAAGATCGAGAAAAATATCTCAGGTTCAAGTCCTGGTGTAACCGAAGGACATTGAAATAAGTGTTTTGAGTTTATAGTAGAATCATTAGTTGACTAATAATGCTGTTTTAGTTGAAAATGACAATAAAATGAATGTTATTGTGAAGGCAACTCGATATAATTGTATTTTAAATGTTGCTGTCAAATTTCATATTGTAATATACTCATTTAATTGAGGTTATAATGAATATTTGAGCAATTAAAAGAGTTTAGAAATATGTCTATTAGCATTAATATGTCTATTAGCATTATAATTTTAGTTATTAATAAACTTGATAACTGGTTTAATCGGGTTTAAACTGGTATAATCTGGTTAAAACTGCTATAATCCAGTTATAACTAGTATAATCCGGTTAAAACTGGTATAATCCAGTTTTTTATAACAGGTATAATCTGGTTATAACTGGTTTAATCCAGTTGTAAGTATTATAATCTAATTTATAGCGGGTATAATCCGATTATAACTGGTCTAGTTTGGTTATAACTGGTATAATCCAGTTAATCCGGTTATAACTTGTATAATTCAGTTAATAATTGGTATAATCCAGTTAAAACTGGTGTAATCAAGTTATAACTGGTATAATCCGGTTAAAACTGATGTAATCCAGTTATAACTGGTATAATCCGGTTAAAACTGATATAATCCAGTTATAGCTGGTATTATCCGGTTAAAACTGGTTTAATCCAGTTAATAACTGATATAATCTAGTTTATAATTCGTATAATCCGATTATAACGTATAATCCAGTTAATCCGGTTATAACTTGTATAATCCAGTTAAAAACTGGTGTAATCCGGTTATAATAAATCCGCGCTGTTTTACTGCGTAAGGGAGTTAGTAAAGATAGATCAAGAAGAAGTTATAACCTCCTCCCCACCCTCACTATTATGATTTTCTGAGATATTTAATATTGAACTAAAAAAGTATAAATATTCGCGCAGACCAGAGAATGTTTCATTTCTGAACTGTTTTCAGACGGAACCAGTCAAAACGGCCGTGACAAGTGGGCCCCGACTGTTAATTCTTAGGGTTAGGGTTGGAGTTAGGATACGGGTTAGGTTTGACACAAGAGTTAGTGCTAGGATGTGGCTTAAGTACGGAGTTAGTTGGGGTTATTGAATTAATTGACGAGGCCGTTTTGTCGGGTAAGTGTATTTGGGGCCGTTTTGTCGGGTTAATGTATTTGGGACCGTTTTGTCTGGTTAATATATTCGGGGCCGTTTTGTCGGGGTACCTTTCAGAAAACTAGTTTAAATTTCAAAGCTGTGAAATGAAATAATTGCATTTAGTCGCAACGTAAATAAAATCGAAAAACATTTTGCGACATCTAACAATGGTAGAATTTTATTTTATTTATTTTTTAATTAAATTAAATATTTTAAATTATAATTATAATTGATTTAAATAAATTGAGTTATTTAAACGCTAAATTTACGCGTTTAATGTGTTAATTTATTAATTAAATAATTAAAAGTAATGCGGGATGATATTGCGCGTCGTTGTGATTCGGTTATTTATATTAAATGTTAAATTTGTAATTAATTTTATTAAAATTAAATAAATAAATGGAAATTATATTTTCTACGGGGTGCGTTAAGTCTAATGTAATTTTTAAGAGAATTTGTAAGTTTGAATGTACAAAATAATCGTGATATTAATTATAAAAAATAGGTTTATAGGTTTAAAATCGCATGTGTGCACGTTACCCGACAAATGGGACCCGACTGTTAATTCTTAGGGTTAGTGTTGGAGTTAGGATTTGGGATAGGGTTAGGATTGAAGCAAGGGTTAGTGTTAGGGTTTGGGTTTAGTTTACAGTTAGTTAGGGTTATTGAATGAATTGACGCGGGGGCCTTTTTGTCGGGTTTATGTATTTGGGACCGTTTTGTCTGGGTATTGAGGTAATATGATTCTCATATATTACCTTAGTATATAAACAATATCTTGGACGTTTTAAATAGGCTTAGGATAAGCTTCCTACTAAAGGGTGTAACAAGTTAATTATAATAGAAATTAGATAATTTCATTCTTGTTCTTGTAGGACGTTTTTTTGATGGTCCGTCGCAAGAAGGTATCCTACTTTATCGACGCCAAAGAAACGACGACTGTGCTGGAACTAAAGAAAATATTACGAGGCATTACGAAGCAGCCAATTGACGATATGAAACTATACAAAGACGAAGTGGTATGTTAATTAATTAAAAGATAATATTATTTATGTGAAACTCATGATTACATGTTTTTATTTACATTAATGATACTTATTATTGTTATTATTATTATTATTAACTTATTATTGGTTATTATTGATATTATTATTGCAAGAAAAAAAATAGAATTAGTTTTTATCTGTTCAGTTTATTGTATTTTTAAATAGAATTTTAAGATTTTTTCAAGCTTTTTTCTTATTAAAGTCCCTACAGCCATATGATGATCCTAAGACACTGGGTGATATTGGATTTACTAGCTCTACAGCAAGGGCTCAAGCTCCAGCTACCATCGGGCTTGTCTTTAGGGCTAATGGTAAGAAATCTTGAGTTTAATTAACCTTAATCATAACCGTAAGAAGTTTAGGACAAGAATTTTATATATATATCTTGTTTGAAGATTAGAATATCTTATGTATATCTTAGTTAAGATATGATTATTAAACGTTATAAATTTTAACGTATAATCGTAACACTAGTAGTAATCCTAACTCTCTAACCCAATTCCTAACGCAAACATTAAGAATTAGTAATTAGGGTCGATTTGTCAGGACCATTTTGACAGGTCATATAATTTCATATACTTATAATATATTAACTATATAATATATTAATTTAGAAAATAATTTCTTTATTTTTTTTATTGCGGCCAAACAGCCGAAAGCGCATTTGAGTCACTGGAGATCACCCCCCTGTCAATACCCCCCGACCTTCCTGAAGTCATGAAACCCCAGGAGACAACATCGCACATACAAGATTAGCGCGGGAGCGTTTATAAATGCTGTCGCGTTTAAACGATAAACGTTTAAATGACGGACTAATGAGTAGAATTGGTGTTAAACGGGAAATTTAGAAAAATTTAGTATTTAAGAGAATGGGGGGGGGGTTGATTTTGCTGTTGTTCAGTGTGTTTTTATTTTATTTGAAAGCGTTTTTAATAAACGCGATGTTTGTGTTACATTGGGTTTAGTTGATGTTAGATTCGGGTGGAGCGTGTGGGATTTAATTGAAGGTGGAAGTTTTGTAAAAATTTGAAATTGGAGTCGTATTGAATTGATATTTTGATTGAAATGTTTTAATTATAAATGGGTGGGGAGTTAGTAACCCTTAGTAATGATACCTAGGATATTTATTCTCCCAATTTTAAGGAATTTAGTAATAATTATTATTAATAAATTAACTTTTGAGGTATAAAAACACCCTCACATTCTTTGTTTTCATTATTTTAAATGTTAACAGTTCAAATGAGTCAATTATTAAAATTATATTGTTTCATGACACTAAACCATTTAATAATTTCTTATTCTGTATAATTACATCTCACCCTGATAGTTGGTTAGCTTTTGATGCCTCTATTTAGTTTGTATTAACGTTGATTTGATTGATAGACTATTTAGCTATAGTGGGTGGGGCTTGATAGTAAAAGATGCCTCTCTGCAAATGTAGTTCAGATAACTTGTGAAAAAGATTGATTGTTATAATATAAAATGATTGAACAATTGTTGATTCAAATCATTGATGTTGAGAGAAAGAATATGTAACAAGAATCAATTTAATTAGCGATAGATTTGTATAGCGTTATTTAGTTATAAAATTTCTTGCCTTTTTACTACAATCTACAAATAAGGAGAGATCAAAACATTAGCTAGCTTAGATGTAATCCAGTGTGTATTTTGAATTTAAATAAACGACTCCATGAAACGTAATGATTTAATTTCAGATGATGTATTATTATTATTATTATACTGGTTTTGTTTATTTTTCTATTATAAAACTTAACTGAAATAGAAAACAATTTTGAGTGAAACGATCCATTACGCGCGCGCACATAGAAATGCCCTACTCGATGAAACGCCTGGCTTATACAAAGTCATTCGTAGAATAAATTTATTTTGCAATATTTTCAAATTAAAATAGCGTAGATATTTGAGAAATGAATGAGTGAATGATTTGCTTTGATATCTAAATAAAGAGAATGGACTAAATATTTGAATAGAAGGTCAGTATACAATAAAATTAGACTGATATTAGTGCTTGCAATTCGTTAGATAAAATCGATTGTTTTTTGTGTAAAATGTTTTTTCTAAATTTCATTCGCGTTTTAAATCTCTGCGAAAGCTAGTTTTTCCAATTCAGATTTGACAGTTGATTATTAAACGATTAATTTGTAATTAATCTGATTAATTAGTTAATTAGTGATTAATCTAATTATTACATTAAATCTTTATACTGATGTTGTTGTTGCAAAATTTCAATGCGTTTTTTCTGTGCGTAGTTTTCATTTAGTTCAAGAATTTTAACAAAATTAATTTTCTTATCTCGAATATAACATTGTCGTCATTTTTTCTAGACGATAAATGAAAATTCTCCCTCCCCGGTACCTCCTAGTCTAACACACCCCCCCCCCCAATTTTTATATTCAGATATTTTACTATTTATGGTGA
>JAQIXG010000956.1:0-25727 GCA_034700105.1 Oconnorella tubifera | reverse complement strand
TATAAAATTTTAAGCTTGATCCACCCCCCCCCCCCCTCCCACCCATACAGAAGTCATTTAGCTTGTCGATGTGTTTGTCTATAAAGCCATTATCTATAGCTTTGCCTGATCTTTTTGTCTTTTTTGTCTGACAGTAAATCGATTCATGCTCATTATTCTTTGTAGTACAACAGAAACGTTTCCGTTGCTTATTTTAAATATTAACATGTAAATAACTAGTTAATTATTATCTTTATTTAATTATTTTATCATTTATCCCATAAGGGGATGAAATCTAAAAATAATTTACTTTAGAGAGATATTCTTTAAATAGACAAAAGTTATAAGTTATAAATAAAACTTACAGATTATTAAATATCAGCTAAATTAAGAATATATTAAACTCTACAGTGTATACAAAGTAATATTTTAAAATCCAATTGAAATTCTTTATTTCATGTAAAAGATAAACAATATCAGTTAATCTGAAGTAGATTGAAAAGAAAAATATTAAAAATTTTACATATCAATTCTTAATTATTAATTATAACTTAATATAGTAGACGTCTTAACATAATCATGATCATAATCATGATTGATTCATTACAGTTTAAGCATTTGTACCGAGTATCATTTATACAGCTGACCACTTTCACATCTGACCATTTTTGTAGCTGACCATTTGTGCAAATGATTTGTTGTGTATTAGCTGATCATTTATATAAATGACCATTTATATAAATGACCATTAAATTTTGTACATATCATTGTTTAATACCATGACTATTTGTTGCGGTGACAGAATTTTTCAAAAATAAATCCTGCAGTAAAACTTGTCCCTCCTCTTAAATGATTGATCAAGTAACCGATTATTCGACCAATCAGATCTCGCCAAATCTAATCCCGCGCAGGATTTAAATCAAATCATCGCTCAATCAACGCATAATCTCAACTTCTGCCATTTTTGAACTCGTCGCAAGCCACGTGACTAAAGCCAACCAATGAGAAAGCCATTTGGAAGAGATTTGTAAAACTGATGAGTTTAAAACAAATTGTATCAGAAGTGTAAAGCTCAATTTAGTCTTGAATTTGAGGACCTTGCGGAATCGGTAAAATTCTGAGTAAATCTTTATGCTTCGAATTGCTGAAACGTGAAAATGTTGCGCTTACTTAAAATCGCTTTTAAAAGCAAACTAAAAAATAATAGAAAATGTAAGATGGAAGTTTAATTTTGTGGACCCTATCGGAATATTAGCAATGAATAAAAATTCAGAAATATGCTATCACGGTAATTGTACCTGACAAAAAACAAAGTTTTCAACTTAAATTCATAAAATTCGATATATATCTTATAATATATATGTTGTCGCATGTAGTATTTGTCTCCTTCTCATCATTGTTTATTTATAAATATGTTTTTATTTATACGTTTTTTTGTATTTAACGACAGTTATATTTATATACACAAGGGAGAAAGGACAATTTAGCATAACGATAATCGTGACATATTTGGAAAAAGCTTTTCTGCCCTCCCCATTTCCAAAAATGTTCCGGTGTCTGTTTCACAATTCTTACTAAATCTTTTATTATGATTATATAGTAGTTAATAATATTTCATAATTTTGTATTTAGTTTCGCTCTAAATTCCTCACAAAGTCATCGAGAAAAGACTGTTAGAAATAAAAATAAAAGAAATTCTTCTTTTTTTCTTTTCTACCGTGGCTCAGTGGCCATAATTCTTTTCTAGTTATTTAATCAAATTTAACGCCACGGACAAAAGATCGATTTTTATTACACCCAATATTTCATATCTCGATTTTCTATTTCCGGGACAGCGATATCCCTGAGACCGGAAGTAGTATTAAGAAATTCTTTATGTTGAGTGTCAGAAATCCATTTATAATAGGTAAAGCATATATAAATCAAATCGTCATACATTAAATGAACATTTTAAATAATAAATTTCTGTAATAAGCTTTTAAAATGTTAATTAATAAGCTATACAATAAATCAATGAGTTAATTAATAAGTTATTAATAAGCTATCAAAGGTTAATTCAGTAATAAAATTATTAGTTTTAAAATATTATTCCTTATGTACACTATTTACTTTTGAAATAAAATGAAATAAAATACATACAATGTACACATTGCTATTATATTGCGTAAAATTTGTACGTTTTATTCTAAATGTCAAAGTTATTATCGAAAAAATCAGATTTTAATGTGTTTATTTTCACTATAAAAACCAACACCCTCCTCCCCCTAAATGGAAGGGCCCACGCTCACGAACCAATGAAATAAGCTTGCATGATTGAGAAATGAGTAAGTGCTTAAGTTTTAAAGTATCCGTAAAAGTGCACTTGTAGAATTTCTTACTTGAAAACGTTTTCATTTTAATTGAAGAATAAAACGAATTATTTAAGTTTAGATTCTCTGTTTAAATAGCACTAGTCTTGCGTATATTGAATCACGTTATCGTAGATCATACATTGTCTCGGTGCAGCTATAAGAGATACTATAACACATGATGATTGGGTAATAAATCTAACTATATAATTTTCTTCGATTGTATGTTTGTATTGATGTCTGTAACGCTCAAAAATAATATTTCATTCGTCAGAGGACGCTGTTGTGTATTAGTATTTAATTAATTGATATTAGTGCATTAAATAATGTAACATAGTTATCAAAGTTAGTTATCTATTTATTATATAATCACAATCAGAATTTACATTAATGAATTAGAGATTCGGTATAAGCAAGAGACTGTCACAATATATGAATGTTTGAACTAAGTGGAATTTGAAGTGTTTTAATTAAGTGATTTTTAATTCGTTATATATCGTATATCTTGCTGAATAATGACTATGATAAAATAAGATGAATATACACAATAATAAATTCATAAAGCTGATTTTTATTTACTTTCATTTGATTTGAACTATTTTGAAAATATTTAATTTCTTTCTCTAAAAGAAATCATGCAATTGTGAAATAAAGCAATAGCAGTATTTGGTTAACTCTGCAAAATGCTTCATGTTGACAAATTGCCATATAGTTTAATTATTGTACTTTTTTGCAGATAAAAATACTCGAATGAATTAACTCTAATTGCTTGACATATTTCAGTTCAAGAATTTATTCACACAAAGTACATTTTTCTCCTTTTTATTCGACCAATTCTATCAATTATAGCAATAATTATTTCAGAGTACGCGTTCGTTATATCCAATCCTAATAATTCACGAGCATTTTCTATCACTTAGTCCTACTGTTTAAATCATTATTCAATTTCATATAACAATCCTATAAATCTACATACTAAAGCGTGCAACACTTAAAATCTGAACTACTTCTAGGTTAAACTAAATATTAAATAAGATTTGACTAATAATCAAAGATTAGGTCATAATTTTCAGATATTGATCGTCATCATCAGTTTTTGATGGTTAACACGAACACGCTCTGCAAACAAATTACTAATAGATCACTCTTGAGATGATGGAGCTCTTAAAACACTAGGACTTAGAAAAGGTAGCCTTAGCGTGGGTTAAGCTCTCTTAGATATTCTTTACCTGCATTGAAAATTACTAATTGCATGAAATTGAAAAGAAAAATCACTCTTTTTAAGCAAGCCACAGTAAGAGAAGATATTATATAATTCGAAATTGAGATTAATAATTAAGCTAAATTATGTTTAGAATAAATTTAAGTAGGATGTTAAATTATATAGTTTGAAATTGCAATTATTAAATATGATAAATTATGTTTAGAATAAATTTAAAAAGAATATTAAACGACGCGCTTTTCTAGCTGTTGATCTAGACTTTATATTGTGTCTTTTAAATGAATATATAAGATTACGACTCTTAAAATTAATTCTATATTTGCAATTGTGGAATTTATAATATAGTACTTAAAATATATAAAATATCGTACTTAATATAGTACCTTCTCTAAAAGCGTTGTTTGTCTGAATTTAGAGAAAAAGAGAAAAATCATTAAACTTCAAGTTGTCTAATGAATGATTAAGGTTAGAAATCGGTCAGTTTTACTGATCTGACTACAATTATCACAGTTCTAATTAGATTATCGATTTTAGGGCTAGAGGGTACCCGCAAAAATGAATTCAACAACTTTAATTACATTTAGAAATTTTCGATTTTTATAAAAAAATAGCTATAGGCAAGTTTCCTATCTATTTCGTTCGCCGCCATATTGTTCGCATGATGAAAAGACGCGTGACGTCATCGTCTAAAGTAATATTTTGTCTGCTGTTGTGCCATTTCGTTTCCCTCGCGTGTTCAGTGAGTACAACTACACCCAGTAGTACTGATGGTTTGTTAAATTAATTATTTTTTACTTTTTAAATTATAATGATTGAATTATTTATTATATTTGAGATAACTAGATGATTAACATTTAAATCTAGTGACCTTTTCTATTCTAATGTATTGAGGAGATCATTTTTCTGAATACACTTAATTACTAAATTAATATGGAGTACATATAATTTTGTTTTTAAAGTTATTTGTTTTTATAGTAAAGCAAAGATTGTGCATTTGTATATGTTAGTTATCTGGATAGGCCTAGTTGATACTATAAATCTTGCAAGTCTTACAACAATATTTAATATTAAGCCTTTATAATATCCTGATTTTTTAAATGTTAACTTTTTAGTAAGACTCCCCCCGTCTCTTACTCTGACCCCTCCGCCACAGATTATATACAAGGCGGGCGATCAGATAATTCTTCAGTGCGGAGCCGTAGGGACTCCCGCCCCCACGTAAGTTGAATTTTTCAAACATTTATTAAATTGATCATTTTACTAGATTTTATTTGATTGAGAAATTTGACTGGCGAAATGCAAGCGAAGGTCTATGAATAATAATCTGTATTGAACTGAAATGAAATGTAAGTTTTTGGTGAAAACTTTGATTTCTGTTTTCAATCTTTAATCTGCATCATAACATCATTTTATCAACTTCTTTAATATCCAATCTAACAGCTACAGCTGGTTAAAAGATGGCACGACCCTCTCCCTAACCACCAGTGACATCACAGTCCAAGGCCAAGGAACAATTTACATCCAGTCCCCCGCTTCCGGTTCCGCCAGCAGTGGCCAGAATGTCGGCTACTACCAATGTCTAGCCACCAATGCCTGGGGTGTAGCTCCAAGCAATACAACCTTCGTACAAATGGCTGTACTTAACCCATTTTTTCCCCCTCAGTCAAATGCTAATGGGTACTCGGTGACCCAGGGGAACGGGGCGGTCATAGCCTGTAATGCCCCCACGTCGGTCCCCAATGCAACCTACTCTTGGTATACGACGCCCTCTGTGGGGTCAGCGACACAGAATATTGTAGTGATGTCACAGAGAATTGCTGTTGGACCACAAGGTATATATAGTATATATTTTGTGTATATAGAGCAGCAGTTCCCAACCTTTCTGATGCTGTGACATCTTAATAATATTTGCCAAGTTGTGGCGACCCCAACAATAAAATTTTAAAGTTTTGTCGACCCCAACACAACAATTTGTTATATTTTTTGTTCAATATTTTTATAAATGAATTTGCAAAGGAGTAATTTTACATTTTTCATTTTACATTTTCAGTGTGTATTGTGCAATGTACATTGCATGTATATTGCACAAAAAACGCATTTTTTGTTAAATAAATAAATTCTCAGAAGGTCTCAGGCGACCCCTGGCAAATTGTCAGGCGACCACAGTTAGGGTCGCTACCCACAGGTTGGGAACCGCTGATATAGAGTATAGAGAGTATATATAGTGTGTATAGTATATACATACTTTATATTAATGAAAGAAAATAATATAAATATTTCTTGTTATTTCTTCTCACAGGCAATATACTGTTTGCAAATGTTGTTCCTACTGACAGCAGCAATGGAATTTATAAATGTTTGGTTTATAATTCGTATCTGGACAATACCTTGGGTGGAACCTATACAAATCTTGTCGTTAATCCAGGTTAACCAATGAACTAACCAATTAACAATTTAACTAATTAACCATGTAATTAATTAATTAATTAACCGTGAGGCGCAGTGCTGGGAACTATTTTGAAGTTTCCTAAAACAAAATTTGTAGCTTTTTAAATTCTGTCAAGCAAATTTTTATTTGAAATCTTTGTTTAAACAATTAAAAAAGTATAATGGAATAACCGTTTAACTAATTTACAACACAGACAAGCTATTACTCGACAAGTGATTTGGATTTATTGATAATTATTTTTTATGTTTAAATTAATTATGAATCCTGCAATGCTTTTTGATAATATTAAAGCATACAGACATAATTTAATTGTTGTGTTTTATCAAATAAAGTATTGTTTCATTTCTCAAGCTTAGTTTTATTTTGATGAATATTTATGTAAGTTTCTAATTTAACTGAAAGTTTTGTTCCCGTAGCATCTTACAATGGCTTTGTCTGTTTAGAGAAATATGTTTTATATCATTTATTTTAAATTTATAAAAAAATGTTCTTTTGTAGTGACGTCCGTACCTAGTGTTATACCAACTTTGGGGTCTGTTTCTAATTCACCGACTGTAGGTCTGATAGGACAGTCAGTCACTCTGTTCTGCTTTTTCTATGGATAGTAAGTAAATACGTTAAATTGTTGCACCCTTTAAACATGGTTTACACAGGGCGCTCTCTGGGGCTCTCTGTCGGGTGCTCAACCCGCGACTCGACCCATGACCCAAAAATGTCATTCGCTCTGTCTTTTTCGAGTCGCTGCTCGAGCTCCCGACAAAGCGCTCGACAAAACGCCTTGTGTGGACCATGTTCAGGAAGATTGTTTAATACTGCACTTATTTATTGCAATATTTCTTTTTTTAGTTATTTTTACAGTCGAGACAGTTTTATATAGATAATTAAGAGTATATTAGTGTTTGCACTTCAGATTTTGTGAAATTCAGTAGGATGATAACAAATGTTTCTATTGCCGAATGATTTTGATGCAATATTATAAAAATATTCCACTGACACTGTAGTATAATATCTATTGCTTTATTTTAAATGCTTTTATCTCGTGTGATCCTATAACTTTGCTTTCACTTTTGTTATAAATATTACTTATTTGTTTCTATTTTTCTAGTCAAAAACGAGTCTATGTAGGCCCATCAATCGTCCAAGTTATAAGTTTTGATCTGTCAATCAAAACATTTTTAATATCCGTATTAAATTATAATAAAATTATAAATTTTTCAGTAAAAAAAATTCTCAACTTTTACATTTCTTACTAACGTTTTTTATAAAGCAAATATTATGTTTAAACCTTAACCTTTTATAGTCCCACCCCTAATGTCACGTGGCCTACAAATCTGCCGACCGGTCGCTACACTCTGACCAATTTTGACACAACGCTAACCATTACTGGTCTAGTTCTGTCTGATCAAAAGTTATACAGTTGTACTGGGACTAATTTAGTCGGATCTCTAACATTAACCATCAATCTCATCGTTAACGGTTTGTAGCTGATATTAATCTTCTATCCAATTTTTAAGAAATATGGTGGAGGAGGGAGGTTGGGATAACAAGGGTAGTAGTAATTTAATAATAACATTTATTTCTTTGAATTTATCTGTGAAAAAACATTATTTTATGAACTTTTATTTATTGTTTTAGACAGTCACTCAAAAATTGGATCAGGATATTTGAAGGGGATATTTAAATTAACAATATACTTTGCATTATAAGTCTTTATGAAAATATAACTTATTGAATATAAGAAAGACTTATTGCTATTATGTTAATAATGCTTAAATTCTTAGTCAAAAAATTTTTTGTGTCAAAATTTTTCACGTTTGTTAAGTAATTTGGTCATAAAAATTGTTACTTTGTTTCTTGAAGTCTCGAGTTTTAGTTTTTTTTGTTGATATGTTATTATTGTTTGTTTGTTTTTATAGTTCCGCCGATGTTTACATCTCCACAACTTCAACTAAACAACATAAACGCAACAAACGGACAAAACGTTAGCTTTATTTGTAGCGCGTACGCTATTCCTAGCCCTAATATTGTTTGGTATCTTAACGGAGTCAGTCTCAATCGTAAGATAGTTTTAAGATTTGTATTTAGTCTTTCCTTCATTACTCTTGATCGTAAGCTCTTTTTAGAATTTTTAGTTTTTTGCATTTTAATTATTACTTTTAATCATAAGCTCTAAAAAGAGCTTATGATTTTTAGATTACTTATTTTTATTTTTGTATTTTATCTTTTATTTTAATAATTTTAATTTTGCACTTAGTATTTTTATTTATTTTATTGTTTCTTAAACTTTTAGAGTGGGGGGGGGCGTGGGGAGAATTTTTTAGTCAATAATTCTTGTAATTATTAATCATTCAATTATTTATTAATAATTGCATTTTTATATTTATTTAATTGATAAAATCATTGAAATTTTTGTTTTAGATCATATTTTAAGTATATTTCCATTAATTTTTTCTCTGTCTACTGATTAATTACTATTTTTTGGTTTTTATTAATTGTTTGTAGCTTCCAGTTTGCCTAATCAATTCAGTCTATCTCCTGACTTGACTAATCTAACAGTCAGTGAAGTTTGCAAGCAGTGTACAGATGGCAGCTCTGATCTCATGGTCATACAGTGTAACACTAGTAATACATACGGATACATTTATTCGGAAGGATATCTCAATGTACTACGTAAGTACTTTTTTGTAATATTATATTATTTATTATTATTATTATTAATATTATTATTATTTTATATTACATCAACCTTAATCATTCGTGTTTAATTTAAATCGATTAAATTATTTATTATTCAGTCTTAATAAACCATTAGAATTTAATTGAACTTCTTTTTGATAAATTATTAGTAATTATTGTCGGTAATAATCGGAATAATTATATAGGCACATTTTTAAATCATTATAACTATTTTTAAACATATTTTCCCAAAATGTTATTTTCTGCTCTAAATGGGTGGAACTTGCTAACAAAAGTACCTCGCTCCAAACTTTTCATACATCTTTATTATCTCTATTTTAAATTCATTTTTTTCAGTCCCCACCGTCATTTCCAACCCACCGGTCAACCAAAACGTCGGGTCAGGTTCACTCATCACTTTTACTTGTAGCGGAACTTCTGACCCGAGCACACCGGTCAACATAACCTGGTTCTATAATGACCAACTTATCATTTACAACAATATTTACTCGACCAATAGCGCGAGTAGTTTGATTATTAATACTGCGAATGGTCCGAATGGAGCGACGGGATTGGAGGGGACTTACACGTGCGAAGCGTCCAATGGGTTCAGTTCGGTTAATTCATCGGCTGAGCTATTAGCTGCTCGTAAATATTTCTTTATTCATTTGCGGTATTTATATAGTTTTATTGGTGCTGGGACAAAATGGTATGGGGACTAAATGGTAGGGGGACAAAATGGTAGGGGGACAAAATGGTATGAATGATACATAGATAGACTAGATTAAATAGATAATTATCATAATTGTGTATTGATCTATTTAATGCTATCATATTTATCTTTCAATGCATTACAAAATAAACTCATTTCATTAATTCATTGATGGCTTTATTAGTCTAATTAATTTCTCTAATTAATATTATTTACTTTAATTGTAATTTGTTGAAATTCAGTGGATAATCTTAAACTAAGAATAATCGTAAAGTTTTCACATTTTTTTCTATTTATAGCCTATGTGGTTCAAAGTGCGGGGTCCTACTGGTACGTATTTCTCATCATTGGTCTTATTCTTATATTCTTGCTTCTACTTCTTTGCTGGTTTTGCTGCAAACACAACGAAGGAGACACATACCCAGGTTTATTACATGCATTTCCACTTATATAAAAACTATTTGTTTTTTTCTAAAATAAGTTGTTATTATACATGGTTTAAATATTTGACCTGCATTTATTTGTGATTATGAGATGTAGATTTATTCTTATTTTATTCCTTGATATTGTTCTATTGCATTCAATTTGTTGAATGCAACAGATTGAATGCAATCTTTTTTATATTAAAATAATCTTGAAATAATTTCTTTAAATCATATTTCTAATCATACTATAATAATAAATGGCAACTCAGTTTGATTAAAAATGTCATTTTTCTCTCTTTTTTTCCAATAAATTTGGCTTGTATCATACTTTATTCCCACTCTACCTCCTTTTTCCCTCGCCCCCAACCCCTAATTCTCTTCATTAATTTTCTTGACACTTTAAATTAGAATATCAAAAAAAATTGTATGATTTCAGTGGATAAGGAAGAAAAACGAAATGGAAATGATCCGGTAAAAGAAATACAAGAAAAAGATTTTAAGGATTATCAAAGACCGTAAGTAGAATAGTTTTATAATTAAACACATAAACTTTTGTCTGGATTGTAATATTAATAGGTATGTGTTCAAATCCAGTTTAGCTCAATATATCTCACAAACTTGACGGCACCCTTTAGTCAGATTCTTTAATCTGCAGCTACGTCAAATATGTCCATTAAGTATAGAATTTTTTGGCATTTTGCTCGTTTTTGCATAGCACAGTATACTTTATTATATTTGTGCAAGAAATAAATGTATTCTTTGTTCTCTTTCAGTAACCCAACTCAAGCCCAGCAACTCGGAGCTCGGAATTCCTGGACTTCCGTCAAATTTGGAAGCGAAGACAACGGAAGTTTAACCGGATACAGCAACATGGATGCGGGAAGATTCAACGAGGAAGGTTCGTTTATCGGGCAGTACGTTCCAAAAACCATCAATCTCCAGTCAGCAGCACCGAGAGCCTACGATGATGAACAACAATTCCGTGATCCCGGATATTCCACCATGGATGGGATAGACGGATTCAATCCAAGGATGGATCAATCCACTGGGAATGTGTTTTACACTGGGAGGAATTCGAATATAGGATACACTGCTCCTGGATCACCGAATCCCGTTTTAAATATGACGCAAAATGAAGACGGTACTTTTAGAAATGTAAACGGAAGTCAGTTTGTTTTGGATCAGTTTGAAAACCAGCCAGTTAGTCAGTACGAAGGTCATTTGAATCTGGATCAAGGTCAGATAGATATGAGTCAAGGTCAGATAAATTTAGGTCAATATGGGGGTCGTAGAAGTCATTCGCCTGGGGCGCCATATGCCGAGAGCCCCCCTCTTTCTGGCCAAGAAAGGCAGAGTTATAATGCATCCCTGGAGGATATTCAGACCCCTGTGAGGCCCAGTAGACCCAGCAGGCGCTCCCCGGGGTCCAGTCCGGGGTCCAGAGGTGGGAGCCGTGAGCCCCCCGTGCTCGTTTTGGCCCCCCAGAACTTTGAGAGTGATCGTAATATTTTGTTTATGAATCCAAATGGGAGGGAATATCTTGAGGGGGAGCAAGATTTGGGATATGGTGGGAGGGGGGAGTACGAAGTGGATTTTAATAGGGGGAGTATGGGGTTTGGGGACCCCGGAGATGAATCGGCCGTTTGAAAAAAACACAAAAAAGTAACTTTGTAAAAAAGGGAACTTTTATCACAATTTTTTGTACAAAAGGTGCAACTTTGTCAAATAAAATTGTAACTTTTTATAACTTCTTATCACAAAGTGTAACTTTAATAGGATTATTTCTTATTTTTTTTAAACTGTATATATTTTAGAATTAATGAAACGTAGATGAAGACAATTTAGTATAATTTTAGGAGATTTTTGCAATTTGAACTGTTTGTTATGACGTGTTAATTGTGATTTTAAATTTTATATATTTTGTGCTAAATGGTGCAGATAGTCGTTGATTTCGTTTGATTTTATTGATGGTTGATCTCTTTATTGTTGCGTTTTATTCTTGACATATTACTACTTTTTATCAAAGTAACATATTATAATTCTGTTTAAAATAACTAAATGATTACTCCTATAATTATTGCCTATTATAAATATAATCTTTATATTTATAATTTAGTAAGAATAATTTTAAGATTTAAGGATCAAAATTATAACATTGCTCAATTGACTCTTTTGTTATATTTATCAAATTTATGTAATTTATTGCTATTTATGTGACTGATGATATTTATTATAACGTAGCAATATTTTAAGGCAAATAAAATGTTGAATAGCTTGAATCCAATAATTAAATGTGTTTATAGTGTATGTCAACATTTCTGAGATTTTATTGTATTTTAGCATTTGGCGATTTCCTAAATTACTTTAAGGGGAGAGGGAGGGGCGGGAGGCTATTTTGATATTATTTATAGGCCTGTCGATACAAACGAATCAATTACTTCATAGGGCGGGGCTTGCAACTTAACCATACTCCGCTGCAGTTTCTTTTTCAAATCGAATTTAATATTTATTTTTAACCACTCAATTCTTTTCGAATTAAATTCAGTAGAAAACTTTTCTAATTGTGAGAAACAAGCAGCGCGCGTGTCTTATCGCTCAACGGTCGATCACTTTCGAAAATCTCTTCAAAGTCGAGAGAAATCCAATTTTATATCGCCCCTCCCCGGGGGGCCGAACCTTGTATACTGGGTGGTTGTCCGGCTGGAAAGGGATGACGTAATAACACCTGGTCTGCGAGACACGGCGGTGTCATGTGACCACGCGTCATGATAGAGAGAAAGAGTTAGAGCTGACAAATAAAGAGAAATTGTTTCATGAGTTGGCAATAAATGTAGCTTGATAAAGGTTTATTTATTCTCAATAAATGAATCATAAACAAATACAATAGACATTAAGCATTTAAACACACGCTTTAGTATTTTAGTAGATCTATTAATTAAAAGTAGGCTAAATATTGAAAGATCTTTCTTTAATGATATTTTTTTCTTTAATGATATTTATAATGATATTTCTTTAATTGAGAATCTTTTTTGCAAAAGTTGTAGTATTATTAGGTTTTTCATTCATATAAATATTCTTTCTCATTTTGTTGTATCTTGATAATAGGAGATTCATTATCATTATTTGTTAAGAATTTGCAATTATTTAGTATCCAAAACCAATATTCTATCATCTGGTAAATTTAATATCTGTTGCACTTTTTTATCTTTTTGAAAAATGTAACATTTGACAAGAAAACCGCTGGATATGAATTAATAATATATGTTCATTTCATATTGCTGTACAAATTTCTTAAGAGGTTAACTTAATTAACACCATGTCGAAAAAAATGTCCATAGCTAGTCTATTTTAATAAATTACGAGTGCATCAAATTATTTTTCTTTCATCTTTATCTTCATTGACATTATCAAAGAAAACTTCTATATGAAATCTAAAGATTTTTCTATAAATAACATTTCTAATATAGCGGTCAATCTATTTTATACAACACATATGCTTCAACAACACTAATGGTTATCGTTTCTCTAATAAAAGGTGTCTGTAACTCAACGCAAACAGTTCGATCCTTTAAATGAGATTAAAATTACAAGTCGTAAATAAACATTTGCGAAAGAACATAAAATTATAAAAGGTGTCGTAAACGGACGGGGGACATTGAAGAGAATCAGTTGGAAGTGCAGAGATAAAGATGATGAGCATAGCAATAAAATTATGTTCGGTTTCTTTGATATATTTCTCTTTCGATTGAAATGGACAATTTGGGAGTAAGCTTGGACATTATAGCATTAACTAAACATACAATAGAGCTATTAGCTAAAACTACAATCCAGTTATTAACTATTTGTCGATTTGTTTAGACAAACTGCATCCAAAAATACACACTACGCGAGTCAGCAATTATAATTTAGGAAATAAAAAATTTAAAAGAATCGAACCCTCGCGTTATGTTCGTGTGACTAACGTGTCAGTGGTTTATTATAATAACCTGCTAAGCGTTCGTCTGTTAAATTGTAATTATGTCACGCTCTCTTTGTGGTCATTCTTTTCTTTCATTTTTATATATTACATGTTTCATACACCCTGGACTCGACCCCCTCCCTTTATTAGTAGGGTGCTTACCCCTTGATACGAATTTAAGGTGCGCGTGATGTGTTTATAAGGGAACAAGTTATAAGTCTATAGGCTGCAAAGCTCCAACTTTTAGGCAATTAAAAAAATTATACCAAAACTTTAATTGAAAGTAACAAAAACATAATGATTGTCAAAATGCAATACATAATTTACTACATATATACAAAGGTTATCTATAAATTGGCCAAAATAAACATTTAATAAAATCTTATTAATTTCAATGTATAGAAATATTAGTAACTTAAGCTTAAGCACAACTAAAGATAATAATATAATTATAATACAGTACGTTATTCTATATAATTTATTTATCAGTCATTAAAGAAAGTTAAATTTGCATTCTAGCTTGTTGCAAATTTATAATGTTCCAGTGTCATATGCTCTAGCCTCTACATGTAAAAGGCTCATATAATTAAGCCTCAAAATTATTACAATGAAATTATTACATTTTCAAACAGATTTTTCAGTTGGGTTTTTAATTAATCTGAATGAAATAATCCCCTCCCTCGTACTAGACATTTATGACCGCATTGGTTGTAAGTAAAGTGGTATCAGGGATCACTGGTCTATTTTCAGCAAAACAAGAAAACAACATAATATCTAAGCCGCTTGTAACATTACACCGTTTCCACATTTAGGCACACTCTACAGCCACCCCAGACCCCCCCCCCCCACCTACCCCATCAGCACCCCTCTTGCCCCTCACACACCCCTCCATCCCTCCAACCACTCGTATTTTAGCTTCATATTATAATCTCTGTTTTATGACCATTTTAGACGGACATTAGTCGTGCAGTCTGCCTGCCAGATATCGAGAAAGAATCAAACGAACACGGGTGGAGTTTCTAAATCAAGCTTCGAGGGGTTAGCCCCTTCCCTTATAAATATTAAAGCCAAATTTAATATTACGTTAAGAATGCTTTATAAGCAAACAGCTCTCCTAATTAAAGAGCAGAATTTCCCGATGCAAAATGAAAATTAAGTAAAATTTGTACTTAAAAATAGTAAGCCTATCTTGTCTATACGTAATCAATTAACTCAGAGAAATGAAATCATTAACGAAAGTACACAGCCATTCAGCTCTGAAATTAAAACGCGATTAAAATGCCAATCTTTTATTCTCCCTAATTTTAAAACTAAACAATTAACCGCGTTTTGGTGAAAGAAAACTGAATGAGAGATGGAGACAGAGAATGAGAAAGGGTAGCTATAGATCGAGTGCTAGGGGTGGTTGTAAAAAGAGCGTACGGGAAGGAAGGAGCGAGGGAGGGGAGTGGGATGACCAGGCGTCTGAGGTAAGCCGGACAATGTTACGCAACTGTGAATACAGCCTGTTTATTGTAGACGCTAGGCAGAGCTTTGCAGGCCATATCAAGTGTGGCCTAATGAATGCATTAAAATCGATCCCACTCCATTTTTACTGGACGCCAACAAACTAGTTGGACATCTTTTCTTCTATAAAAATATTTTGTTCTTTATGATTTTGAAAGCATGGCAAAAAGAATTAGGATTTAGTAGATAGATTTAGTTTAGTGGTTTAAGTATATGACTGATTGTAGATAATGTTATGAGAGTAATTAGTCGGAGTAATTAGGAGTGAGAGTTAATGTAGGATGAAGGCATAAAAGGATAAACAAGTTGAGAGGTGATACTGAACAGAAGGTAGAGTGAGGCATTTGCTTGGCTTTCAAATTCAGACGTTTGGGTTGATGGGCTGCTGAGATAAGTTGATAGCGGATGAAAAATATTATCAGGTAAATAATTCTGAATTAGATATTTGATGGTAATAATCAACATTTTACAACTACTTTCTAATATATTGTTTTTGTTTGTAATTATAGCTGTAGAATGTTTTATATAAGAGTGCAATTATACGTAAAATGGCTTGTATTTATTGTTGCTTTAAATATAGTAAAATGTAACTAAAATTTGAATAAAACAAAATATCGCTGAGAAAAATTGATTTGATTGGATTGTAGATTTGCGCTTTACAGAAGAAATATTTTCATTTTTTACACGAATAGATATTTTTAAAAGTTATTCAGTATAATCGAAATGACGAGTGTTTCTGACCAACGCGAAAGAGCGTGTCAGGGTTGTCACTTCAGTTTTGTTTAGAGGGAGTAGGGGGAGGGGGGGGGGAGTAGCAATTTTTTCTGAGAAAAAAATGAGATAATATTTTCTGGAGAAACTAAGCTTTTTACCAACTTTATTTCTATACGATTTCTTTTCAGATTGTTAGATATTAGACACATTTTTTACTTCTCTTAGGAGAGCATTTTCATATATAGGCTTTATATTTTAGCTTATAATGTTCTAATATACATATAAAAAGTTTACTTTCGAATTTAAGCTTCCCTCCCTGCCCTAACCCTATCCAAATGGGGTCCGCGGGGCAATCATAACTTTTAAATTGGTAACAAATCCGCACACAGCGCTATGAAATTGTATTATATATACTTATTGTAGCTTACAGAAGAGCGAACGAACTTTTGATAGCGATTTTTGCCAATATTGATTTGTGTGAATAAACAATTTTGTAATAATTATAGAATATTAAGCGATTTAAAATGAGTCTCTCATAATTTAAATAGATATTATAATACTTATCAAAAAGTATATCACTATGTTGATATATATTAATTAAAAGTCTATTACCAGAGATTTAAATAAAGTTATTGATGTAGATGTCAACTAATAATCTTACAAGAATTTTCAGTGGCTCTCACCCTTGGATCCTGGAAGCAACCATATTTTTTTTCACCCCTAAAAGGATATGATGGGAGGGGCTTCCACCCCCCTCCCCCTTCCTTAAGCAGAATCCCAAGATAGTATTATTATTATTATAATACATTGCTGCTTTAAATTTATCTAATTGGTCAATTCAATTTACTACACTGGGTCAATTGGTCTTAAAAATACATAACAATTTCCTTTTTAGCCAGTGTCTACAAAAATATTCACAACTTCATTTTTTGTTGTTACAGTTTCGGAGGGGGGGGGGAGGGTGGGTTGTTAGTACTTGTTACACGTTTTTAGAAGAAATATATAATAAAGAAAGAGGTAGTTTTGCATTAAATTGGTAGTTCTTTTCATTAAACTTTATAATCAACATGCTTAGGCCTATGCATATTTAATTTTTATATTATAGGAGCAAAGTTTCAAATTAATACTAAGCAGAATAGTCTATCGTGTATAAGTTACAAACGGATAGAAGTTTTATATAAAAATAAACTAATGTCACGGATGAACGTCTCAAAGGTGCTAAAAATGAATAACCGTACGTTTTCAATATAATAATGAATTATAAAAAATCAAGCCAATCAATCCCTATAGAATAGAATCCTTGTAATACTATTTATATTGATCATACATTGAGCGTATTAAAAGATATAACTAGGCCTATTTGTTTATCGCATGTGCTTTCGGTTTCAAAATGAGGTAAAATCCAAAATGATTTTGATTCAAAATATTCTGTCATGTAAATATATAGTAATTACAATGAATTTCTTTATGCATTGCGCAATCTCTTCTTTAAACTTTCTCTTTCATAGAGGTATACAAAACCTATATTCATTAAAACATATAAATAGACTTACTGCATCAATTTAATCAGTGTCACATGTTCTACTCGCATAATAGCCTCAAGTGTCTTATCATGCGTGCCTTACTTTTAAAAATCTCGTCTGGGATCTGTGAAACGCGATACGCGCCAATCGGATTTCTCGGCCGCATTACGTCACGCGTTGCGTCATCAATGACGTCATTTAAGATTCGCGAGATTGTATATCAGTTGGGGCAGGATGGGCGTTACGTAATGGCTTTTCGTGAGCAAATAAATTCAAGATGGGTTTTGGTTGATTGTCTGTGCATTATGGGGAAGTTTATACTAGTTTTGGTTTTGTTTGTAGTGTTGTGTAATTAGTTTTGAATATTATCTAGATGCCAGATCTTTGGAATAACATTCTGGCGCATGTGGTATTTACCTTTGGGATCGTTTGTACAGAGGTTCGAATCCTGTGCTGAATGTGGTGGTTGTTAGTGGGTTGCATAAGTTGATGATGTTGAGGATATCTTGAATTGTATGAGATTTCAGTTGCAGACAAAGTATTGGTGAGAGTGTAGAAAGAGAAAGAAAAGATTTTGATCGTTTGATCCTACATCTCAGATTTGTAATTATTACATTAATGATCTTGAAAGTTTAGTTTAATAAAATATTTGTATTAATTAGCTTTATTTGATTTCTTTATGCAGATATCATTAAAGTTTGAAGAACATAGTACAAATCATTCTAGATAAACATTATGTATATGAAATATTTTGCTTTATTTAAATTTTCAAGTTTATAAATTGGACACTCAAACTTTGAGTAAATTTTCATCATGGAAAATACTCCCCTGGAGCAACTGAGAAGCTTGGAGGAAGATTATCGAAGAAGCTTCAATCGCGAAAAAGACGATTATAAAGTAAACGAATATTATTCACAATTTAAGAATTTCTATGAACACACTGGATTCTTTCCAAATAACTGGCAGGGAAAGTGGAATTTTTCGCAAAATTCTGTTGGGAATGAGAAAAATTTAGTTAGAAATGAAGTTGAAAGCTCAGAAAAGTTGCACAAATTTGATGAGTTTAACCATCCTGCTGTTGATAATAATAAGTTGATTAATGACAGAAAAGAAATGAATTCAGTGGATACCAAAGGAACATATTTTCTTGATTCAGAAATGGGTGAGAAATCTTCAGATAATGAATTTTGTAATAATGGAAAAAGAGATAAAAAAATTGATGGGTTTAATTTGAACCAAGAAGTTTATGATGATGTTGATAATGATATTCTACTTCAATGGAAAAGTATCGTCAACCAGGGGGCAGCTGAGAATGAAAAATGTGCCTCAAATTTTCAAGATGTTTCCGAATTTAAGAATTGGACTGAAAAACAAGATTCTTATAGAGATTTTGAAATAAAGAAAGGGTTACCAAATGATGTTAAAGATGATGAAATAATTTGTAAAGAGAACGAGAATTTAGTAACTGAAATAAAATACAAGTCAGTTTGTAGAGAAAGAAAGGATAATGATATTGAAATGTGGTATAGCTTGAAAGATAATGAAGTTAAAGATAGGTTTATATCTGAGACATTTAGTGAAGAACTTATATCAAAAGATATAATAGATAGGTCTATTTACCCTAAAGAAATAATAGATAAGCTATCTAAAGATATGATATCTAAACAGTTAGTTGAGTCATCTGATGAAATACTGGATGTGTCAAAAGATGCCGATGATGAAAAAAGTGACGATTCAGCTCAAAGTGAAAATTTAGTCAAATCATTATCATCAAGTGATGATAACGATTTGACTAGGCAGTTGATTGATAAAGAATTGGGAGGTGGGAGATTCGAAAGTGGGATAGGGGGGGCTACAGATATATTGGAAAATATGGAGGGAGGGGTGGGGGGACGGATGGGGAATGGGGAACAAGTGGAAAGATTGAGTTGTCATTTGTGCAATTTTGTTGGTGAGAATTTGTTATATTTTAATTTCATTTATTTGGTTCGATAGTCTGTTTTTTTACTTAAAAAAGTTCAGGTAGTTTTTCATTGGTTAAAGTTATTAAAACACTTATTTTCGTTTCTGATATCATGCCTAGCTTAAAACTTAAATTTTTTTAAATTGTAATTATCGAAAGTAATGTTTTCACTTGATTTTTAAATTTTGCACGCACAATTTAAATATATGCTTAGTAGCCTTTTTTGCTGATGTGACGTTAAGAAATCAACGAATAACTAGATCAGAAACCTTCACATTAATTATGCCAAAAGAATTTGCACATATATTTTCTATAGGCACATCCCAGCTAATTTTCAGAGATCATATGATGATCCATTACGAGCAGAAATGTCCAGTTTGTGATTACACGTGTAGGACTGCTGGCAGGCTAAAACATCATGTAAAAGAATTTCACCGCCAGGCGTTTATTTTAAAGTCCAATGATTCGCACGATGGCGCCACTGTTCGTGAGGCAGGAAGAAGAAAAAACTATCAATGCAGACATTGTGATTTCTGTACAGTTGATAGGGTAGATTGATTTTATCATTTTATATATAAAATCTAGAGTTAGATTATATCCCTGACCTGTCAGAAAGGCTTCAAGAAATTGATACTACTAATTTTTCAAAAGTACTAACTTTCAGGGTTAGGGTTCAGGTTAGAATTGGAGTTAGGGTTAGGATTAAGTTTATGGTTGGTTGGGGTTGAGGTTAGTAAATGAATTGACAGGGTCGATTTGTTGGGCTAATGTATTTGGAGCCGTTTTGTCGGGGTACCGATTATTTCATATAAAAAGTTTCGCTTGTTCTCTAATTAATGAAGTATTTTATGATTACTTTACTCGGAAATAAATAAATATTTCATTAAAATAATTATTCAATTAATTATTTGATTAATTAATTTTAGGATCAGTTTTGGGAGCACAAAGCGTTCCATATTCCAGTGGAACGTCTCCTGCGCTGTCCCCATGTTCCGTGCAAGTTTGTCACCGATCTCAAACATCACTTGGACTATCACTTATCTAATCACTCCGGAGCTAAACCTTTTCACTGCGAACGTTGCGACTATTCCTGCGTCAATAAGTCGATGTTGAATAGCCATATGAAGAGTCATAGTAATTACTATCCGTAAGTTACTAGCGATATTATCTATATTTATTTTATTTGCTTTTATATTTGACTATTTGTCATATGACGAGTCTTACTATTACTTACTTACTATTTGCAAGTTATAAGTGTAGTAATTTGATTAATTTATTTTGAATTTATTTTTGAATTAGGTATTATTTCATTCTAAATACTGTATTTTTGTTGTATTTTATTCAAGATATATTTATCTTAATAAGAAATCTGTTTAAAATGATGTCATTACTTTATTGTTGTAATTTAGTGTTCCTTTTTCCTGTTCGTCTAATTTTTACTTTCTTTAAATTGTTAAATCATTCTTCCCATGTAATTAGGTAAGAAAATCTACTTAAAAAATCTTTGTACTTTTTATTGTGTCTCCTTTTTTGCATCTGATTTTAATATTTATCTTCATTCAGCTACCGCTGCTTTAACTGCAGTTTTGCGTCCAAATACCCCCATCCAATGAAAATACACGAAGAAAAAAGAGGTCACCAAAGAATGCGATTCAATCCCATCGAAGAGTCCACTATCCATCCAGTCTATCCAATCGGTCCATCCTTATCCGAATATAATCCAAAGATTTCAATCGAAACTCCGAAGAAAAAGAAGAAACGTAAGAGAAGCGAAGAAAGAAGGGAACGTTTGAAATCCGAACTCCAGATTCCTTCTCCTCAGCAAAATATTGCGATGATGTCGTCCCAGTCGCAGGTCAAGTTTTCTCCGAATAAATACTGGCCAGGGTTTGTTCCTTGGGTTCTTCCGCCTTTTGTTGGACTCCCAGCCATGTATGGTATGAAGAGACCAGGTTGGTTGGTTCCTCAGTTGTGCCCAACATCACCCATGCTACCTAAATCTGATCTTTCTCCTCCAAATTTTCTCAGCGCGCAACGAAGTAACATTTCTCCATATCCGGCAAATTTATTATTTAATCTTGCCGCACAAAACTGCTCACAGAACTGCGTACAGTCAGTTGGGAATCTCAAGTGTTCCTTGTGCGGATTTTGCACTAATATTGCGATGAAGTTGTTGGAACATACTATGATGATTCACACCAGTTTTAGTGGAGTTACCCCAAGGTCTGATTTTATTAATTTTGATCAATTTCGGAGTCCCGGTAATCGAGCTCCTATGTCTCAAAGTACACCCCAGAAAGATTTTCATATGGCTGAGGTAGCCCATCAAGTTCAAGAAACCCCAATAGTCCAAGTAAAATATCAGCCAGAAAATATAATTCATCCTCAAGTTATCCCAAGAGATCATGATTCCACTGAATCTAAAATTAAACGTAAAAAAATAAAAAGTTCTTTTAAGACTTACCATACGGATAAGTTGCTTCCTTTTGATCACAAATTTTCAGATAAGATTTCAGAAGAATTCTCATCAGACAAAAAGGATAACCCAGATTATTTCAACAAGATATGTACATTAGATGAATCGAATATAATGAGCAATGGCGTTTGTTTAGTTTCTGAGAAAACACTCATGAGATTAGGCCAGCAGGATGATTGTGATCAAGGCAACTTTTGCGGTGATGTCAACATTGCCAGTTCTTACAGAAAGGAAAGATCAACCCGTGCTGATAACTTGGATCTCATCAGTTTTCGTCTGCAGAATAGACACTCTGAGAAATCGTACAAGGTTCTTGAAGTGGGAGCAAATTCAGAAATGCTGAAAAAGAACAACGTAAATGAGATATGTCAAATTTCGAATATTCCAGAAAGAATTTCGGAGAGTTTGAAGAAGGATTTTCAAGGTGGAGTGACATCACCAGAGAAAAGACAAAAAAAAATCGATGATACAGACAATATGGCAGACAAAAAGATTTATAATACATCCGATGGGATATCCAAGAAGAAAAACAGGATGTTGGATCCTACGCAGAGGGAATCGAGAAGAAGTAACAAGAATAACGATTCTTCAGATAGCTCAATGAAAGAGACGAGTGCAAGCAGTGAGGGGACCCCTCAAGGTGGGGGTGTAACCATCTCCCCTTTTCTTATTCACTCCTCCCCGGGGAGGATTTATGACTCCATTACCAGGAGCGAACCGGAAGATCTGAGGATTAATCCAGGCGAGAAAATCAAGGAACTAACTCCAACTTTTCCCGGAGTGAACTCCATGAATCAGTTAGTCGTTCGACGTCTAGAAACGCAGTTTACTTCTGGCTCCTCCACAGATGGGGAGGACAGGAAGGAAGTTGAGGGGGAGATTAGCCCCGCTACTGGCTCATCCCCCTCCCTTAGGAAAATGGAGATAGGAGTGGGGGGTAAGTATTGTCATGAATGTTGTCATTGTGGTTTGACTTTTCGCGATTTCGCGATGTATTCAATTCATATGGGGTACCACGGGTTTGTTGATCCTTTTATGTGTAATATGTGCGGGGTTATTACAGAGAATAAGGTGGACTTTTTTGTGCACATCGCTAAAACAGCACATGTGGTTTAATCTGTGGTGATAAACTATGCAGGTTTTTGTAATGTGTAGTAGACTGTAGTGCAGTTTATTTGACTTGTAAGGGTTGCCTTATGTTTTTGAAGGATTTAGTCAGTAAAAAATACATGTTTCTAAACAGCTTGCATATAATAGATCTTTGTATTTATGGATATACAATGTTATATGTACCGGTATATAGATTTAGCTATAATTATAATTTACTGTGGTCTTGTTATATTAAGAGTACGGTTTTATATTTAGCATTTAAAGGACTCCTATATTTCAAAAGAATAATATTTCAGATTGAGAATTTGTTATGAATTTAAAATTGTCACATTGTGTTGTTATTTTTGGTCAGCAAGTAAAGAAGTTTTGTTCAAGAATTGAACAAAAAACTGTTGTTAAGACTTAATATTGTCTATGAGTAAGTTAAAGTAAGAGTACTCGAGTGCTCTTACTTTAACTCAAGAATCTTTTAATTAAAAAGCTTAAACATCAGTTTCTGTTCTAATTACTAGAATAAATTGATATTTATATTATAAAGCGAGAAGCTTTTCAATCCATTCTTTGTTTTCATAAGTAATTTATTTAATTTAGCTTTTCTGCTCAGGATAGTATTGCTCAGTTATTATAAATATATTAATCTTTTTGTGTATTATTTTTATAAAATCAGTCGAACAATCTTTATGTGTTTGTACTATTATTATAATTAGAATATATAGTTGTATTATTAAAAGTAGCTAAATTTGTGCAATGATTGAGAATTGTTATTTATACTAAATAATTCATTTTATACTCGATACTGCTGTGTAATTAAAGGTAGCTAGATTTTTGTAAATCGTGTATTTTGTGATTTTGACGGAATGTCAGTATTTATTTTTGTAATTTGTTGCGAATTGTAGCTTCATTTAATTTTGATCGTGATTATTTTGTGAGTGTAGAATTTCTATATTATGCTTGAATAGCACTGAGATTATATATTTTGATAAATCATTTTTTCGTAGTTATAATACTATATTACAGTAATATTTTATTTACTGTTTTAATCTGGTTTCGTTTGTAAATTGAGAATTATTTCCAGTAGGTTCAAGTAATTAGTTAGTTTTGTGTTTTTTCTTCAGTTGTTTTTTACTGTAAATTAATAAAATGCAAGAATTTTCTACTGAAAGATTAACTTTTCAGTTTGATATCAGAATATTCAGGTTTAATAATTGAACTTTTTGTGTTTTTGTGTATCATTTTGTATTTTCATCTGATACATATATAATAAGGGCATGAATCTTTAGGGTCATAATTTAGCTGGAGGAAGGGTAGAGGAGGGCATATTAAATATTTTTGCAATATAAATATTATATTTATATATCAAATTACTGTAACATTTTTTAAGTATATTTACTTAATTGATCTTTTTACGTTATGATTAGATAACAACAAGTCAAAGTTGAGGCATTTTGTTTAGTTTATTATTTTATTCTATGTATTATAATTGATTTATGCATTTTTTTGTTCATTTATTTCTATATTCTTTAAACGGCAAATATTAGCCACTTTTCTGTTCATAATAAAGGGTATTACGTATTATTTTTGTATTTAATTTTGAATACATTTCAAGACTTTGAATGTATTTATTTTATTTTTAAGTGTACCCGATGCTTCGGTATAACTTTCTATCAGTATTATGATACATTTGATATATGCGGGTATTATATATGTGTATAACTTTGTAAATACTTTACAATAGCAATACTCTCCGTTAGAATATAATATCAAAATGTTAAAGCCTTATATAACTCTCTTTTGCAGTATATTTTTGTGCGTGCAAAAATGTATTTTTGATAAAAAAATTGTATAATTTTGATAAAAAACTGATGTAACTTTGATAAAATTGTCATTTTCTTAAATTAATACATTTTTGCTTTTATGTTTCTTTATTAACAATTCACTAAAACTGTAAATTTTATAATGTGGAGGGGGTGCGGGGGTCAGAACTATTAAAATCTACCATATTTACTATGTTATATAACCAACACTTTTTGTAACCAACCCCCCCCCCCCTATTGTCGCTATTCATCATTTGACCTTTGTTTGTGTAAATTAATTTTTCTTTGAACGAATTAATTACGACTGAAATTAGTCGAATGTTTATTTCTATAAAATGGCTTTGATTTTAATTGTATGATTTTTGTTTTGTGTTTATCTGCTTAATGCATTAAGTGCCTATCACACTACACGATTTTTTCTAAAACGTCTTATAAGACGTCTTATAAGAAGTTTTGTAAGACGTTTTTAGACGAAATGTAAAAAATCGTTTTCGATTATTTGAATCCTGCTACGATTTTTTCAAAGATTTTTCTTACGATTTTTACTGTAATTTGCGTCACGTGGTTTGATTGACACCAGCTTCAAATGTGTAAGCAATTATACACTCAAAAATTTGAGTAGACCTACACGATAAACTTCAACATGATTCATGCCTATAATATGTCTATAATGTAGGCCTATTATATCATTCTATTACGTAGGCCAGTAGGCATACATAATAGAATGGTCTAGGCCTAGTATAAGTCTATTATGTAAGACATTTTTTATAAGTCTATTGTTTAGGCCTACTTTGTCTGTTTCGGCCTGTTGAATAGGCCTATTGTATTATATACTATATTTATATAATTAGC
>JAQIXG010000955.1:0-25750 GCA_034700105.1 Oconnorella tubifera | reverse complement strand
TAGGGATTATAATTTCAAATTACATGACTTAGTTTTTGATTATGCTTTTGTACTTTATTATCTTTTGGCTTCATATATATAGTGTCCTAAATATACAGTACATCTTATCACAGAATATCTTTTGTGAGAAGATTCTCTAAAAGTATGATGCTATTAATTACTACTCAAATTTTGTGATTTATTCGCCAAACTCGAAACCAAAATGTCCCGAATTCGAGTCGAATGTGATTTGCTATACGGCCTATAGATATTTCTTTATTTCTTTAGAAATAGAAGCATAGTAAACAAAAATATAATGACAGATCATTGACTCGCTAAACCCTTTAGCAAGATGTTAGAATCAATGTTGATTTGAATCTGTAATGATAATCCGGACGTTATAAGCTTAAAACGTAACTAAATGATTAACATTTTAACGTTATGATATCTCTATATTAATTGTAATAAAGCCATTAGATTTGTTGCATAAAATGATCTAAACTCACTGTAAACCTTATATCTTTTATTTCTAAACTAGCTGCAGTCAGTCTAACTCTAAAATATGATTAACGTTAAGTAAACGTCCTAACTTTTCTATTCGTACTTTGTGCCGCCATCTGGGCCCCAACTTGCTGAGGTTAAATCGACCGTTTGCTCGTAAATCATACAATGGGCCTACAGTTGATTACCATTGAATGACTGAACATCTTTCGACTTATAACAGTTTCTGCATCTGTTGGATCCTTCTACTGAGAAATGCTTCATCTGTACGAGTTGCCCTTCAGAGAAATAATAGTTTTCTGAGCTTATCTCACTAGCAATGCAATGTCTTTACATTAGGAAATCTGCGGTTGTTTCTATTTATAGGTCAATTTTTGCACCTAGGCAAATTTAACGAAGGCCTGATTTTTACAAAAAAATATCCTTGAAACTAGGCTGATTAAAGATTTATATGAATCAAAGACATTACAATCTTTCAGGGAAACGATTAGAGTGCTTGATCAACGTCAGGTCTCGTGTGGTTTAGGACAGTTTATGTAATCTTTTCCAGTTAGCTTGAATGACTGACTGTATACATTCAGTAATTAAGTATACAATATTATTTCTTCTTTTCTGCAGATTTCATTGAAGATAATAAGATGCCAAATGTCAGATTCTCATTTCGCCAGATCTTTCTTTATTTCGCTGACTTGTTTTCGTTTTAAACGATTCTACTAAAGATAACATCATATGGACTACATAACGTGTAAACGAATGTAAATATAACTACAGACATCAAGATAGAAATAAACTTATATCAGTTCAGAAATATTCTATTCCGTAGCAAATCATTTCTAATTTATATTGATATCTATTCAAACAGAAAGTAGCAATTTACAAATTAGAGATAGTAAAAACAAGTGCTACATGTTAAAGACAAGAAATAAAACAAGATTTCAGAAAATTTCGTTGATATTACAAAAGCAGAAAAACTAAAGAAACACGTAATAAAAAGAGACGTTCAAGTGAAGGGTACATCACATCAAATCAATCAAGAAGTTTCAGTTCAACTCAATTATGCGTTCATGCTTGTATCAATAGTATATTTCTTGGTAACCTATTGCTATACACACACGGATAAAAAAGCATATCCCACTAAATTGTTGTATCAGATTTCTCATTTTGCGCAATTTTGCAGATAGACACAAACATTATTATGAAGGACGATAGTGAACAAGACAGAATAAAATGATAAACACGTCTGTAAAGCTGAACTAATGAAACAGAATAAAACTTCGAATGTAGTATTAGCTGGTACAGATAGGGCCTGCTAAATAAATTCTATCAATGCCATTTGGGTAATAGCATCTTGAATCCAGCTGTTAGAATATGGCTAAACATAAATAAATATCATCCAACTGCTGTAAGATTAAATACACAAGCTACTACACAAGTTTCTAAACTCAAAAAATTACAAATTCTTAGATAAAGTTTGAGACCAAATAATAAAAAAGATTCGATATACTGTAAGCACAAGATCTGCACTTCACTATTTTAATACTAAAATGCCTCGTAGACGGTCTATCATTCGTGAAGAGAATTTCTCCCATGTCGTAAACGATGACGGCTACTACCTCCAGCGCATGCACGAGATCCTCGACACCCTCCCTCGCGTCAAGCCCCCGGCCAATCACGTCCGTCTCTGCGATCACGTCTTCATGGGCAGCCAACGTAACGCCGAGGACATCGAGACGTTACGACGCGACGGGATCGCCTACGTCCTCAGCTGCGTCCAAGCGAGGAGGTCCAGGGAGTCCCCTTACGATCGCGCGTCGGGTGTGAGAGGATTCCTGCTGATCCCAGCCGAGGATAAGGAAGATTTTGACATCGAGAGATTCTTTGAGAGCGCGATACAGTTTCTGGATTGTGTTCGAGAGGAACCTGGGGGTCGGGCTCTGGTGCATTGCAACTTGGGAGTTAATCGGAGTGGCGCGGTGGCGGCTGCTTATCTTATGGTGGCGCAGAGAAGGAATCTGTTGGATGTTGTAAGGGATATGAAGAGTAAGAGACTCGCTGTGCTGACAAATAAAGGATTCAGGAGACAGCTGGTGGGATTTGCGAGACGTAAAGGTCTTCTTGATCCTATCGTGGATACAGTGACGAGGATAACGTATGACGAAGAAGGAGGAATAAGGAAAAGACCGGATGATGACAGCGATGAGGAGCAACTTGTGAGTAGAAGGGGTGGGAAGGACAATGGATGTGAGGTTCGCCGAAGAACCAGGGATGTTGATGAAATGGAAGATGCTGGTGCTTCCAGGTACGCAACAGTACCAAGGAGAAAAATGCGAGAATCCAGACATGTTCGTTCGATAGAAGCCAACAAGGATGTCTCAGATGTTGCTGCGACAGATTCTGATGAATCCACTCCTCGAGGAAAAAATTTGGCAGTTGAATCTTGTGTAAATGTTTTAGATGATGACGTGATTCCTTCAGCAAAAACAGACATTTTGACTGTTGTTGATATTTCTATTCCAGAAATACGTGTTCTAGAGAAGAATCTATCTGATGCTAAACTTTCAAAAGAGTTAAATGATGAACCGGGGGATAGAAGCAGACGTGTAGCTATGGAACTCTTCAAAGGTCTTCGCAATATGTGCAACTTTGATCCAAGTTTTGTAGATGAGGCAGAACAATCTGAGGCACTCGATGATAATAAAGTTTCCTTTAACAGTAAGAATAATGCTTCAAGCAATAGAAAGAAATTTGCAATGAATAAGAGCGATATAAAAGATTTAGAATCGGATTGCAACCTATATTCAGTCGGGTTAACAAAGCTAGATAATGTTGAAATGCAATCCAATGACAAAACCTCAGATGTAATTTCTAATAAGGGTTCGCTTCTGCTAAATATAGCTTCTAGTACTTATACTACTCCGGACTGTGTTAACGCTACGAAACACGAACAGAAAATTTTCTTATCAAAATTAAATCCGGTCAAAAATGAATCAATGCCAACAACACAAAAAATTAAGACAGCAAAATTGAATGTGAAAATGAATGCTATAAACGTTACAGATAATAGTGTAGTAAGATCAGATAATCAAGTGGAAACTGTATCTGATTCGGATAAACTTATGAAAATACCGGACACTGTAAACGACATTAATTCAATATCAAAGAATTGTGTATATTCAGAAACAAAACCTGATGCACCATTAATGAGAGCGAAGGATGTGAACAATAAAACTGGAAAATCAATTCTGGAAAAGCAAAAAATTACGAAAAACCAAAAGTCATTATTGCCTGTTATATCCGCTACATGGACTACTGCGCAGCCTGTAGATATACGCCTGATAGCAATTAATGATACGTCTAAATCCTTGAATGAAAAAGTATCAGGAAGCAGAAAAGATACAAAGAATGACGCAAAAGATTCACACAATGAACATGGTACGCAGTTAGAAAATAAAGATAGAAATTTAACTGCGAGAACTGAGAAAACAACGCCAACTGAAAATACTCACTCAAAAGGAGAAGAAATTGAAAAATGTAAACTTAGACAAATTCCAGTAGTACTGTCTCCAGTGAAAACTCAAGTTTCTAAAAGAGATACAATAAATATGTTTTCGGCAAATATTTGCAAAGATGTCACTGCGGCTTGCAATCCAATTGTTGATAAAAATTTGGAGAAAAATGTTGAAAAAGCGAATCTAGGCATCTCTGCGAAACAACAGTCAGCACAAGCCGAGATCCAAACTCGAATTAGAATACCTAACACAAGTCAAGATGAAATTAACTCAAACATTCTTCGGAATAATGATCATTTCAGAGAAAAGCTGAAAACAAATAGAGAACCGTCTGAGATCATATCACACAGACTCAGGACTATTCTAGATGACAAGAGAAAATCTACTCAATGTGATGAAGAAAATGAACGACATCGCGACGCTTTTGATCGATTCAATCTACAAAATATAGAAAGTGAATTTCAAACTCCAAGTTTTAGCTCAGTTGATGCAAACAGAAGATTAAGCTCCGTTCAATGTTTCCGATTAAGCAATGCGGTGGTACCCACAAATCAACCAGCATCGAGCACTATAAGTAGAAGATTAAGTGCAATAGAACCCACACATCGCAGCAAGAGATACGAGTCTCCCACCACAAACTTGTCAGATAATACCGGATATAAAACCACAACTGAAACTGATGGTAAATTTGATGACATGAGTAGATTTGGGAAATTTATTTCCGATATCAAACATTCGGCGATGAATCTTGCTATTAGAAGTTCCGCTGTGATGAACATGGCGATGTACTCCGCTCTAAACTCTGTGACGCATGGATCAAGGAATCAAACTGTAGGAAATAGTTCTCTGATGAATACAGCGATGAGGATACCAGTGATCAACACCGCAGTGAAATCAGCAGTAAATGCAGCCGTTAAAGGATCAAGAATGTCGGTTCCAGTCAATGCTTCCGTGTACAGTAGTAATTCTTTTGATACGACATACGGGTGGAACCCAGTTCATCCAAATGGAAAGAATGCTATCGAATATAGAAATGATAACAGAGCTATCGAGTATAGAAATGACTACAGAAAATCAACTACACCAAAATTAGATAATAATAACAAATCAAGATCTTATGATGGAATTAAATCGATGCCACAACCAAAGATCATAAATATTCCAGTAAATGATGCAAGAATAACTGATACAAAGACTCAGTTACCAAATGTTATTCACGATGGAGAAATGGTGGATAAGGTCGTACTGGGAGAAGTCAAGGAACAGCTGAGAAAGATACCACAAGTGGCAAAGGTACCTTTAGTTAAGGTGCAACCAGTGAGCTTTAAGATCCCGCTACGAAATGTCGCGGAAATAAAGAAACGAGAGGATGCTCAGGCCAGCATCAAGCAACAGATTCCGGCAACTTCAGAATTCCAACTTCGGCGTACAAATGAAGGTTCGTCAAGATATGCCGGTATGAAAATGAACGATGTCAAAGTTGGTGATAATGGTCAAAAACGTGAAGATTCCCGGTTAATGAAATTCAAAACGAGATCGAGTAGATCTGAAGATGGGGCAATAGGGGACAGTTACCAATATGAAGTTAGCGAGATGAAGAATAAAGATTCTTTTGTGAATAGATCTAAATCTGAAAGGAACGGAATTGAAAAAAATGAATTTGAGAACACTGATCACCAGAAGCAACTGACTGAATGTAAAATACCAAAACTAAAGATTCCAGAAGATACTTCATATGCTACCATACCACGCGTTTCACAGAAAAATTTATCCCTGAGAACACGACCTCAAGTTTTGCCACTTTTTGATGCAGGAACTCAGCAGTCTCAAATTGCATCGAAGTTTGATCAAAAGTCACTAAGCAAGACATCCCCACAGTTGCGGCAGTTAAAACCTCCATTGCATAAATCAAGGCGATCATCGGAATCAAGAAATGACATAGATGAAACACCAACAAAGATTGATCAAAACCATAAGCAATCCGAACCACAAGAAAACGATGAAGAAAATTACTTATTTAGGGAAAGTAATGGGTCAATTCTTACAAGACCGAATACTCTCAGAATATGTGCAAGAAGACCAGAAGCGATGAGAAGTCAAGTTGGCAGAGAACTTCAGATAAATGACTATCAAACATGGCCACCTCCATCGTCTTATTCATCACCTGCATCAACACCAAGAAGTCCAAGAGCTGAACAAGATGCCACTTTTAACAACATTCAAGATGGTCCAATTCCACATCAAAGATCCCCACGAATAATTCTAAATGATCATGAAAGATCTCTACGAAATCCTCAAACATCTAATCCATCGAGTGTTCCTCAATCTCCAGAAATTTCTCACAAAAAGTACGAATCAACACGTATGCGAAATTCAGTAGCTGATCCAATCGGTTATGAATTCCTTGTGGTTGACGCGATTCCTGATTGGTTAAGTAACAATGGCAAAACAGATGCCATTGGTCTATCTGAGATCGTTGTTCATCCAACATCCAATGTGTCATTTCGAGCTAGATTGCAGAAGCAGGAATCTCCGACTACTCCCTCAATAGAATCTCGGCGATTTCTGGATCCAACATCATCACAACGTTCTGAACGCTTTTCTTCACAAGACTATGAAGATACGAGTTTGAATCAATCAAGAAGTAATCTTGATCAGCGGAGCAAAGATGATTCTTACAGCGGATGCCTGGTGCTGCTGGGAACCAAACGTGCTGCTCCGAATGTAGCCAAATCTTTGTCACAGTGGAATCTGGCGGAAAGTTGGAAAGCTCCGGATGTGACTGGAAAAGAGAGTAAGGAAAGTGAAAGAGGAATGGATGACATCTCATCTGGCAGAAGGGTGATTAGATCTTATGGTAGATCTCGCACTGACAGCGAAATTGTACGACATAGACCATTTGTGTAGTTGTTTAGAAGCCGTTAAGTTACAGTAGTAACTGTGATTATTATAGCTTTCAGCTATGAACTTTTAACAGCTGAACAGTAACACTAGACTGCATTCTTAGTAGCTATATGTGATAATATTTCAACTATTACTACTTAGTACTTGATTACTTGTGATAAAATTAAGTAACTTAGAAAGAGTTAAGAAAAGTAAAGTTGATTTAAATTGAATAGATGTTAGCAATTAATGACTTGGATTAAGTATCAAGTCAAATTGCTTCTAGTGATTTAGTTTACAGTAGTGCTGCATCAAACTTATTGAGAAATATTGATCTACTAGAATCTAGATTAAAAACAATCGTAGTCACAATATAATTATTTGTTGTACCGAAGGCGTGGTTTTAAGTGTACATTTACCGGTAATGCTATTAACAACAGCAATATTTCGTATTATTACAAGTTTTTTTTATATCGATGTAAAAACGTTGTAAGGAAACCACTTTTTTTACCAAATTTTATATTCAACATGTTCTTGTTAATATTTTATCTGATATTAATGCAGTCCTTATGTTTCCCCCAAGTTTAATTATATTTGATACATGCAAAGTTAATTTGAAAGGAATTTAAGAACAATTTCTGTGATCTTTCTTGAACTGTTTATATCCTGTAATTATGTGTATTTGAGTCCATCTTGCCAACTTGTATCATTTGAATTTATTTATTTTGAATTATTTTTATGTACTATTGATTTTTGGTTGACTAACTAAATAACATGTGATCGCAATTAATATCCTTTATTGTAATAATTTTAATAAACAGCCTTTTACTTTTAGAGTTACTTGTATTCTTTTTTAAATAAACCACTGGAGTCAAAAAATTAGTCTTGATTGAAGAATGTATCGTATTATTCGATTAGTTGAAAAAACTAAGATTAAAGAAATATCCTATTGATGATATTATTAACTAAAACAACAAACAAAATTCTGTCAAAATTTTCATTAACAACCAAAGTCGCTTTAATTTCAATAACATCTATTAATATAGATCATATGCGGCTACTATAAGCTACCATTATCGTTCTTTTATTCAACTTATATCGTTCTCGCAGTAAATGAACAGCGCATCTAGAGGGGATGTCTTGCTTAGTGACTTTTGATAGACTCATTTATTTCTTAGCTGCTGCGGAAGCCTTCTTCTTAGGTGCAACTGTCTTCTTAGCTGTAGTCCCTGCAGCTGGCACGATCTAGAAAACAGCAAAATCTATTATTCTATAATCGTTACATCAATGGACAATTTTTTTATAAAATATTACCATTTCTACAACAATTTATAACAGCTACATACATATTTATATAAGCTTGTAGAGTTTTATACCTTTTATAATATCTACATAACTATTTATATATAATTTCTACATAACTATTTATAAACAATTGTAGGTTTTTAACACCAGTTTACAACAACTATATTTTGATAAAACATTTGTATTAAAGAAGATGCAACTTTACTCTCAATGCAAGCAAAAAATATTAAATTAATCAAAACTTGCACTGAGCTAAGTTAAGCTTAGCAATTTCTTATCCAAAATAAAACACTCTCTTATATATTGTCAAACAGTATATTTTATAGATCTTTTTTGAGAGATATATATAAAGAAAAATTGAAGAATATGCATTAAATCTAGTTTGACTACTAATAGACGGTTACCAAAAACCATACGCATCATTTTATAAAACCAAAATTATATCTTTTTCACGCTAAATTCACTGTGTATTTTATTTTGTTTTATAAATTTAAAACTATCACCATATTGTACATTCTACAAATTCTATCACTGACAAATATGTTTATTTCAAATCGAATTTTGTAATGCAATCGGATTTATATCTAGATAAATTCTACCAATAAAATAGAGTTTTTCGAATCGGTAAAAATAAATTCAACTTGCACCACAAATTAAAAAACAGGCAAGCTACCTTTGACTGTATACATTCTATACACTATGTCTACATAGAATCAAGTATAAATTTTATAAAACTCAAGGTATCAACATATATCAGACCCTGAGAATACAGATTAATAGATTCAACTGTATACAATAAATAAATATTAAAGCTGCATAAAAAACATTTCCGACAAAAAACAAACAAAATTCAATTTACACTAATAAATGCTCATATTTTATTTGCCTTTAACCATGTATTTTATTTATCTTTTAACTACGTTAAAAGTATAATTAAATAGAACATGAAAAACAATTCTATGTATCACACACAAATGAAATACGATACAATAAAACATTATGTTTTTTAACTAAGTTAGTGAATCTAATTTTTAACGAACATATAAATGATCGAATATGAAAAACAGCAAAAAAATAATAATCGCTTAACTAGGATATAAAAAATTCATCACTAAACTCTTATACTATGAAAACTTTAATGATAAAATTTCACAACAGCAAAACTTTCCTGAAATTGAAACAAAAATTTTATTGGTGATAAAATCAAAAGTGAGTTAGAAAAACTACCATGGCCAAAAAATTTAAGAAAAAAAATGCTCCAAATTTAATGAACTGATTTAATAGAATTAGATTTATAAACTCTCAAAAATTGCTAAATAAAAAAAATCTTTCAAAGAAAAATTCCACCCCCTCTGAAAAGCTAAAAATTAATCGATTGATGTAAAGCGGAATTTATTCTAAAACTAAAGAACTATTATCAAGATCATTGACTAGATTGTTAGATAAAAAAATTGTCTGTAGCAAGGGTCGCTTTTTCTAACAAGCCCTGCCCAAATCAACATAGCTATATCAATAGTGATATAGAAATTTAAAGTTAAACTAAGATTCGTTTTTATTATTGCCATCAAATCAACGAATTTAATTATAATTATTAGATACTAGGTCGGGGCTTGCTAACAACAATACCTTGCTACAAACATCAAGTTAAAAGTAAGTTTGTAAATGAGAAACTAATCTAGAACTAGGGCTAGAAAAAAGAACTAGGTAAACTGGTCAATAAAATATCATACATCATCAACTCCACCACACAGCTGGTAGTAGCCGTGTTTAAAAGCGTACTTTGCCGGCTGAAAAATTAATAAAAAATAACATGCTTCAATTTCTTTAATGTAAAAACAAGTCCTAGAGATTAACGCGAGCAGTTTATTATTTGCAAAAAGTTACCGTCAATCAAAAAGCAAAAAATACATTTTTATATTTTATTTTAAATCAGTTCTCAGCGTTTTAGATAGAAGGAAATTACATGTACTTTTTAATGGCGGTCACGTAAATGTTTTTAAAAACGGGATGTACTGAGACGTAATAAAAAATACTTAAATGAATCGGTATGTATTTAAGGTAACCGTCTTATTCAATAAATCATAGTTATTCTTCAATACATCAGACTGTTTAAAATATACACAACTAAATCTATACAATTTAGAATACGAAATTAAATTGCTATGACAGTATTATATACATCATCTGCAATGAAAAAAATTACGAAATGATATACAACAATGATTATTTATTTAACTTAAATTTAATAAATCAGTACATATACCGGCATGTATAAATCCCAGACAATGATTTCTTGCGCACAATAACTATATCGTTATTAATTGCACAAACGTCAAGAGCAAGAACAAGACAAAAATTAATACAAATACTAAACATTATCAATTAACTAAAGAAATAACTAATTAGTCAAAAAATTCTTAAACCTATTTTACATTTTACGATATTTCATTTATTTTACCAATAAAATATAATTCTACTTTATAACAAACATTCTAGATGCGCTTTGCATCGACACACGATCATGGCCAACTCTTTCAAACAGTAAATATTTCAATAATTACGTTAAATCATAAATGAACACAAAAACTTCTAATCATAAAAACTCTAATCATAATTTGTTCGTTTATTCCGAAAAAATATATTTATATGAAAGTCAAATTTTCAAATGTTATACGCAAATAATAACTCGCATCCGCGATATTCCGATACGCTAAATCTTATCGGCTAAATATGAACTTAAAGAAGCTAAAAAAAACACCGCTCTCTTTAATGTCAAATTTTTAATAAATATGAAATTAAAAACTTAAAAGTAAATCCACCAAAAATAAAACTCTTCAATTATATTTTAGATAATAAGCATACCTTTTTCTTGCCACCTAACTGTTATATTTAAAAGATATCAAATACACTGATTAAATTTGCGCAAAATATCAATGTCGATATATTTCAGTTAAAACCAGTTTGAAAATAAAACGCACTCACTGCATACATTTAAAATTAAATACCATAAAAATCAATTTAAAATCCGGATCACCGTGTTATAAAAACAACGTCTCAGATTCAGACGTCAATCTATGCATTTTACTAAAGGGTGCAACGAGTTAGTGAACTTAGTGAATATAAAGTGATCTTTAACCGGAATTGAACTTACGACTGATAGTTTAGAGTCCAAAGCTATCGCCCGTGCGCTTGGACATATATAATATAAAGATTAAATAAAATATCTTCTAAAGAAATGACAATAAACATTTAGACAAGTTATAAACATAAACTAAACATTTATGCAACAAATACAACATAATAAACAATCAAAACTATTACAGGCAATCTATCCACCTGCCAATACATAAATCAAACTATTTAACTATCCATCCATTCATACATTCATTCAATCATAAATGCATCCATCCATTCAATCATCTATTCAATCATAAATACATTCAGCCATCCATCTTAAAATTAAACAATATAACTACAAAATGAGACCAATTATACCGCTAAATTCTAAAATAAACTACCCACCCCACGTCTGGCATCAATCTTCTCCTGCTTCAGTTTCTTGCGCTGCGCCTCGACGGCCTTCGCGGTGTTGCGTTGCACTGACGCGTAAGGGTTCAGCTTAGCCATCACAACGTGATTCTTTAGAGGGTTACGTTTCAGTACCGTGCGCTTCACGTCACGTCTATTAATAAGAGAGCGACAGACAGGAATAAGCAAGAAATAGGATAATGTCAATAAGCCAGTGAAGGAATAAGCAAAAAATAGGAATGTCAATAAGCCAGTGACAGGAATACGCAAGTAATAGGAAAAAGAAAATTATACATTTAATTTCTAAAGTGCAACTTTCTTAAACTGGTTAGATTTCAAAAATTAAGAAAATTAGACAAACACACAGATAAAAGGATACATATAGACGTACACACAGATACAAAGAGAGATGAATAGACATTAAGTAGATTAAATAGATACAGAGATAAATAGAAACAGACAGAGAGACAGACAGACAACAGAGAGATAGATAGATAAATATAGACAGACAACGAGATAGTTAGATAGATGGACAGAGATGGAGACGTATCAACTAAACAAGAGAAAGGCAATTAAAGCCAACTAGTCTGACTTACTTGGGAGCTCTGATAGCTTTCTGTATTTCTTCACTTCTCAATAAACGCGACAGATCACCAATGGTCATCTTAGACGGGGGCAGACTGGAAGTTTACACAAACAAATATTCATTTAATAACTCTCATTACACAGAAACAAACTCATGTTTTAAATATAAAAAGGTGATTAAAAGGTTAACTTAAAGTAACGTCACATCAGCATTAAAGGCGCTTAGTGCTACGAACAAGCGACAAAATATCACATCTGAGCATAAAACAATCTACAGAGGGAAACGTAAATTCAAACATTATCTACTGAACCGTTATCTCATTGATCAATTCTTAACTTAACATCACATCAGAACAAATTGCCATTTAGCGCTATATATTCAAAGTCACATCAGCACAAAACGCCGCTTAAAATAATTTAACAATATCAGCAATATTTAACTCATAATATTAGAATATATAATCAACATCGCTACTTTTAACTTTCTCCTTACTTATAGTCATTCTTCTCCTGTGAATTCTTCTTATAAGTCCCATAGATAGAATCCAATCTCTTAAACGCTGACTCAGTCCATATAACAAACCGACCGACGTGCCCGCCCGGAGCAACTTTCAGCAGATTAAGTCTATCGACGGGCAGAAGCGTTATGCCGGGGATGTTACGGAACGCGCGAGTGATGCCATTATCTTGCGCGTAAACGACGATAGGACCGCGACGCTGAATGCGACAACGATTGCGCATTTTTCCCTTGCCTGCGCGGAATCTGCGCGACGCTTTTACCTGGAATATAAGCAACGTTTGTGGAATAGACTTTGGGAATGAAGCAAAAAAACGCAAAAGACGCCATAAAAAATGCAAAAGTAAAATTATAAGAGAAGAGTTCAGTGGGTTCACATTCATCAATGTAATCAGAAACACGGACCAGTGAACTACACTCATCATTACTCTAGCGATACATAAACAAACGCACTAATAAAAATATCTTCACTTATAAAAATTGTCCTATTCATGGCTTAGCACGCATGATTAAGCCGATTCAGCAACAATTGGTTTAGTCTGATGTTTATAACACTGTCTTGGTTAGTCTTATGTCCATGACACTGTCTACACATATTTGATCTACCAAATTTGATCTATTCTAACCCTAACTATGATATAGTAGTAGACCAAATGTCTGTAGACAATGTATCATAGACAAAAAGTCTATGATACATTTTTGTGACACCTGTTAACTGTACGCATTATGTCACTATCTGTAAATAGTAACATTTAGTATCAAAACTATATAAATGACTATAATAAAAATAATAATAATTAAACACAATCTGAGCCAAACTGATTTTCTTAGCCACTCCATTTAGTTTTTATCAAAACTTTGGGAATGAAATACTAAATAAATTTAAACAAAATACTACCCATCTGTACAAACAAAGAAAATTCAAAATTTGAACAACCCCCTACCTTTTCTATATCCGGCCAGGCTTTAAGTTTTCTCAGGACCCCCACAGCCTCCTTGGTCTTCTTCAGCTCCTGCACCTTGTCTGAGACAATGAGGGGCAGCTCCGGCACTTGCTCAATGCGGTGTCCTAAACATCCGTCAAACATAAATTACTCGCAAAATTTTCTAAAATAAAACTACATAAGATGATATTATAAAACATGTTAAAAGTATCTCAAAATACAGAAATAACCTCCAAAGGTCATCGTATAATTTAAAATCGTCATCACATAATTTTAAAAAAGCTTTTTAAATATGCTAAAAGAAAACAATTGTTACAAAAATTCACCCCTTTCTCGACCCCTCCATCCAAAACAAATCCTAAAAACATTTGAATTCAAATAAAACTAGATAGTAATGTTCATAGCAATTCTTTAATCAGTCGACAGTTGTGATTCTACACAGAGAGCTCAGTTGGTTCACATTCATCAACGTAATCAGAAACACGGACCAGTGAACTACACTCATCATTACACTACTGAAATCAAAAACTACTTTCAAGGCTCATTAGAAAAGTGGTTAGAGCACTAGACTCGGATGCAACAGATCCAGGTTCAAATGCCTGATAGCTCACTATTTTGATAAATTGCTGATCACTGTAAAATGCTTAACTTGACAGCTACATCTGAGACATCGTTCGTATAATACGATAATTCATAACATTAAACTTAACCGTTTAGAACCGGATAAATTTGAATTAACTTTAATTAATTAAAAGTTAAAGAGTTCAGTGGGTTCACATTCATCAATTTTATCAGAAACACGGACCAGTGAACTACACTCATCACAACTCTATATTAAATCAAAAAATTTCATAAAAATTTCACTTTAAAAATGATATGTTCAAATATTGCATTAGTCCTTGCAATGACTTAATATTTGCTTAAATTTAACTAATCACTTGTTGCACCCTCTAGCAAAACAATTTTTATATAATTTTCAACCATCAGCGAACAACAACACTACTGACTGAATAACTGAATTAAACATCTTACTAAAGGGTGTAGCAAAAATACGATAAGTAAATGAAAAATTGACATATGCATGATTTATATTTCAAATTTTATACAATAACATAATAAATTTCATACTTCAGATATTAAAATCAGTTTAAGTATTGTAATATAGGTATTGCATCTTAATCTGATATTTCATAGCAACTTACAAATTACCTTCTCTTGTTATTTATTTAAAGGATAAATTTTAATAACCTTTTATTAAACGAATTAATCGTTAAAGAGCTCAGTGGGTTCACATTCATCAATGTAATCAGAAACACGGACCAGTGAACTACACTCATCATAACTCTATATTTCAACGCTTAAACCACGCATTTCATCCACTATATCATGGCGCTGCGTGCGCTTTTAACTGACCAAAACATTGATCAGACACACTAGTCACATCTTTGATAAAGCATAATTACCGTTCTGTTTAGTCCAACTGTATAATTGATAGCAAATCACACAAATATCATAAAATATTATTATAACAGTTTAACAATTATAAATTTATACTGATAACACTTAAAGTTCTAGATTCAATTATAACTATCAACAATAGTCAGTTTCACAATGTTCAATACTTTTCCATTCGTAAAAATCATATTCTTCTACAAATAGAATATGATATCTATTCATAAAGAAATACATTCCAAACAATTCTAACAACTACCTACCCTTAGACATGACCAGAGCCGGTATGCCTGATGCGGCAATAGCCGAGCAGATGGCAAAACGTCTCTGATTCACATTAATATGACGATGCCACTTGCGCCAGGTTTTAGTAGGAGCAAACATCCTCCCTCCGCGACACATATTGCCAAACGCGCCCTGTCCGGAGCGGTTGGTGCCCCCGCCGCTAACACGAGGGATACGCGCCACGGCGCGACCGGTTCCCCAGGACTCAGCGGAGGTCTGGTGACCTGGAGGGGGGGGGCAAAAAAACAGTCTCGTTAAAATCGTTTTTTAATAAAAATCAAATAAATCTTTCATTTTAAATATATTAAATTTAAAACATATGTAACCAATCGTAAATAACAAAGAAAACAACAGAGCAGAATAATATTTATAAGAGTTCATTTGTATATAATATATATATATAATACATATAAGAGTTCAGTGGGTTCACATTCATCAATGTAATCAGAAACACGGACCAGTGAACTACACTCATCATCACTCAACACAGTCTACCAACATTTAGTCTATGCTAACCCTAACTCTAACCCTAATAGACCAAATGTCAACAGACAAAATTACTGTTGGCAAACGGTCATAGATAAAAGTCTATAGAAAAATTATTGCAACGCCCATTAACTGTACAAATAAATAGTCGCATTTTACCTGCTTTCACTGACACAGCATAAGGCTGGCGGGTATTCATCAACATGTGCATGTGCACCGAACTGACGATGTCAGTACGAATCGGTGCGGTGAACACCGCAGGCAGTTTGACATGGGACCCAGTGGGCTCCCCCTTCTCGCTATACACTGATATTAATGGTCGAGCCGCCTGCATGCCAAATAACAGATTTAGCGTTATATTAATGCACTCAATAAATAAATTTAATTATTTCATATTTAGTAGGGAAAAGTTCAGTGGGTTCACATTCATCAATGTAATCAGAAACACGGACCAGTGAACTACACTCATCATTACTCTTCATACATTTAAAAACATCTCTAAAAATATCTATTTCATTATGTAACCTTAGATTAATGAATTACATTACACACAAAAAATCATTAAAACAATAATCTAAACGCGATTATATACAGGGGAATTTTTACTAAACAAAATCATTTTTCAGGACAAAATCGCAATAATTAGCGCAGCCAACCGGGCAGCCTTTTATGCTGTATTAAATTTACTTAATTCTAACGATTATAACGTCGCACAACGGGGGAATTGGACGTAAATTTAACGTCCGTTTCGCTCAATATTTTTCCACTACTCCCCATACATATTTTATTTTTTCAACTAAAAATTAGTTCCTTTCAAACGCGCAACAAAATATATATTCGACGTTGTTCTTCGACGATTAGACGAGCGTTAGGATTGATTAGGAAGGGAATTGGACGCGAATTTAACGTCCGGTTTTACCATTACTATAACACGCTGCTGTTAATCAACACGTGTATAAGATGTCGAGATTTCTGTAGAAAAGAACGCGACCAAGTAAATTCATCGCGTAAAATGATGAGATCAGGCAACGGGTATCGTATTTGTACTATATACATTGCATTGGTATAAATGTAGACGCGATTTTGAAATTATATAACGCGGATGATTATTTGGACGAGATGTTGCATAATTTTGATTGTGAAATCTCAATTCCCCCGTAAAAAGTTGAGCAAATATGTGTTGAAAGTAAATTAGATCAAATTTAAAGCTGAGACGTCTCCCCTCTCCATCTGCAGAACAATAGTTAAAAATGAGCGTTTGTAGATCGCAGACTGTGGAAGAAAGATGGAAGGAAATATAATAGAGCGTTAAATTTAGCTTAAAGGTCTTCAGATTTTCGTTTGACCGCCTCCCCCTCCCCCCCAAACTCAATCAAAAAAACTTGCGGCGCTCCTTACATGAACGAATAAACTTACCAAGCTGTATTCTGGTTGGTTGATGATGATGTCATTTAATTGACATGCTGTACTCTGATTGGTTGATGATGTCTTCGAAATTGACAAGCTGTACTCTGATTGGTCGATGATGTAATTGAAATTAACAAGCTGACGCTGTATTCTGATTGGTTGATGATGTCATTGAAATTAACAAGCTCTAATATGATTAGTTGATAACGTCACTGAAATTGACAAGCTCTGATCAGCTCTGAATCAGCTCTGATTGGTTGATGATATCATTAAAATTAACAAGCTGTACCCTGATTGACTGATGACGTCATTGAAATTGACTAGGTTTAATATGATTGGTTGATGATGATGTCATATTGTAAATGACGTGTTACTATAAATAGATTATTTGTTTACATTTTTCTATCACCAGATTCTTGTTACTAAACCAAATAATGCGTATTTATTTGTTATATATTTGTTCTAGTTTTTAATCGCATAAATAAAAATAATCGTATTTTCAATAATATTTATTATTATTGCTTTATTTGCAAATATTGAATAAAATATTTAATTGTGCTCAATATTGATATTAAATCTCGCATTGGGTACCATTCGATTTAGGCTCCAGAAATTTATATCCTGTCTATATTTCTAATTATTTATGAAAAATTTCTAAATACAATTATTTCTGTTTATATTATATTACGCGCACTTTCTATACCAGTTCCATCTTTACTAATAGTGCACTAAAATTGATAACATGGACGAATCACCCGACATCACTACTGGTTCCCTCCCCGTCGATACCTATCAACCCCCTCCCCCTAATTCAGTCTCGGGATCTCGTGATGGGCAGCCAGGTGACATGGAAGATCAATACCCGGGGGAGCTACTCCAAAAGGCTGCAATTTTTAACAACGCAGAGTTACTGGAGTCATTACTCCAGGGTGCGGAGAGGCAGCACATAAATGCGCAGGACTCATTCGGTCGCACCGTACTTTATACGTCAGTTACTAATAACAGTTTTGAGTGCACGGAGATATTACTTCGCAATGGAGGTGAGGTGATGTGTTTAGGCTATGAGTTCTACGTATAATTTTTATATTTAAATTTTTATGATTTATTGTAATTATGAACTGTTCTTTATTTAAGCTGATTAATTTAATCATTTATTAATTTAAGCTCTGAGCAGCAGTCATTAAATTATAATATTTTACGTGCTTATGAATTTTGGTAAAATATCATTTAATCATCTGTTTGTAATTTTATTTACAAGTTTAGCATTGGTGCGATTGCTAAAATATCCTATTTTTTGGCAATAATTCTAATTTATTTATAAATTTATATATTTATAATTTATTTTATAAAGCTTTATACATCTGCTTTTATCACTGTGTGTGTGTGTGTAGGGAGGGGGTATCAGGAAAAAAATTATGAACGAGTTTGTCAACTTAAAACTTTAGAATTTTTATTTTATTTGTTCCAGTTCTGGCGTATTATTATAATTCTGACACTAGCCTATTATTGTTTCTCTTTTAGCCGATGTTAACATTGTCGGAGGCCTTCAATGTTGTGGCATGGTGAGCTTTATATTGTTTTATTACAAGTTTATCGTTTAGACTAGAATTTCCATATGTCATAACACTTGTATTTATCATATTAAGCGTTCTACTAAATGGTGCAGCAAGTCAGTGAAATAATACAAGACTAAACCATTTATCATAGATGTTTATCTATTATTAAATAATCAAACTTGTTTGCGAGTATTTATCTAATAATTTATGTATATTAATTTTATTTGATGTAAATTTTTGCAATTTTTTATTTTATAGACCCCCCTGCACGCGGCCGCTTTAGCCAATAAAGCTTCGTTTGTACGTCTCTTACTTGACCACAACGCTGACCCGACCCAATTAGACGCCAGCGGGGAACGACCTCTGGACCTGGCACAGAAAAGTAAAAGTTTTGAATGCGTCGATATCATTGAACAGAAAATAGGTAACAAGAAAGTTTGATGTTTTTTATTGTCAATGGTTTTTGTAAGTTTTTAAAAAAAGTAGTTTCATTTATTTTTAACATAAGTATTATTTTTTATATGACTGATATCTCGGATGTAGAAGTCAACTTAAGAGTGTCTGACTAAAGGGTGCAGCAAGTCATACAGTGAGCTTTCACGGGATTTGAACTGTCAATTCTGAGTTCAGTGCTCTACCACTTTATCGGGAGTCTTTTATAAAGTATATTATACAAACAGTTCTTTTATTCTTTTTATTCTGAATGGAAATGTTTTATTTTTTGCATTTTGAATCAGTGATATTTAGTAAATTCCTTGTTATTGATAATGAGCCGATTGAGATTTTAGCAATTTGAAAACTTTTATCAATAAATTAGCTATTATTTCATTAATTATATTAATCGTAGACTTGTTTTGATCAATTACAGAAGCTGATCAGAGTATGAAATCTTTTTTGCATCAAGGTACTATATTCTCATTATCCGTCGTGTCATTAAAATAAAGTAAAACTTTATAAATTGATAGAGACAGAATATCAATAGCATAAATTAAGTTGATTTTTCAATTGCTGTAATTTTAGTATTAATAAATAAATGTGTTGTTTTGTTTATAACGCAATATTTTAATAGCCTGAAAATTTCACTTTTTTGTGATATAAAACTATATAATATGCGAAGAATACTAAGAATGAAGAATTTTATTAGATTCTATTTAAAAAGTAGAATTTAATAAAAGTTGAGATTCTGATTATTATCGTTAATTACTTAATGTAATAGTTAATTGCATATAATTTTTCTATTTAATCGAAAACCTTACTAAAGGGTGTAGCGAGTCGGCAAAAATCACTAGTCGCACTCAACCCTGGACCTTTCGAGTTTCGAGTCTGATACTCTAACCACTTTGCTAAATTGTGATGACGCTATTTAATTTCAGCATTAGTGAATGCTTGTATGAATGGCGACGTGTTGAAAGCTAGAGAGATAATCAAATCTCCTTTGATAAGTAATCAGTCACTCATTGATATCATTAACTGTCCTCAGACTGATAATCAAACACTGCTACATTAGTAAGGCTTAGTCATTGTTATCATCATCTTAGTCATTATTATCATCTTAGTCATTATTATCATCTTAGTCTTATTATCATCATCTTAATTATTATATTATCATCATAGTCATTATTATCACCATTGTAATTATTATCATCGTTGTAATCATTATCATCATTATCTTAGTCATTGTTATTATCATTTTAGTCATTATTATCATCATCCTAGTCATTATTATTATCATTGTAATCATTATTGTTATTTTATTCATTATTTTCATCATCTTAATCATTATATTGTCAATGTAGTCATTATTATTATCACTATTCTAATCATTATTGTAATCACTATTATCATTTTAATCATTATTATCATCATCTTGGTTGTTATTGTCATCGTCGTAATCATTATTATTATTTTACTCATTATTTTATCATCAAATTTTCCTTTTTGATGTACCCTTCTTCCAAGCCTGCAGTTTATAATCTTATACTCAGAACTTTCTCTATGACGTACCTTTCTCCCAAGCGTACAGTTTATAATCTTATTCTCTCATCCTCCTTTCCGACGTACCCTTCTCCCAAGCCTTCAGTTTATTACCTTATACTCTGATCTTTTTTCATTTACTTACCCTTCTTCCAAACCTACCGTTCTCTTTTATCTTCTCTTCAAATGATTTTTAACTTCTACCCAAGTGGCAGCACTGTTGTGTTTTTTCAGTGCGTGTGACAGTGGTAACGCTAAGATGTGCAGTTTTTTATTGCGCGCTGGTGCTGATGTGCAGATCAATTCTCTGTCTGGTTACTCGCCATTTCACGTCGCTTGCTTGACAGGTCACAATGATTGTGTTAGGGTTATGCTCAAGGTTAATAAAGTTCTCTTTATATTCTCTTAAAAGTATCAATGTTTTGTCTATTTTTCTGTCTGTTAATCTGTCTGTTTATCTGTCTATTTGTCTGTCTGTTAATCTGTCTGTTTATTTGTCTATTTGTCTGTCTGTTTATCTGTTTATATATCTATCTGTTAATATGTCTGTTTATCTGTCTATTTGTTTGTCTGTTTACTTTTCTGTATGTCTGGATGTTTTTGTAATTATGTATTTTTCTTTGTATTTATCTCTTTCTATTTGTCTGACTCTCTGTTTCTCTCTCTGTCTCTTTATTTATCTTCTCTCTGTCTAACTATCTAATCATTTTTGTTACTTATCTAACTATCTCTTTTTATTTGAGATATTATCTAACTAACTAATTAACTAATTAATAATAATCTAACTAATCAATTAATTAAATTTTATTGTTAATTGTAATTTGTTATAATTATTAATTTAATTATAATTTAATTATTTTTATATCTCATATTTCCTAACTTATATCTTAAATTCTGCTCCCCTCCCTCTGCCCCCCCTCAGCGCGATCCCTCTCTCCTTCGTATCGCGTCAAACGACGGCAGCTTCCCCCTCCATCTTGCCTGCCTACTCGGCAATCTAGATCTCGCCAAATTACTCATCGACGCAATGTATCGTGACGCCGATCAAAATAGTCTAGACTCGCAAAAAAATAGTCCCAATTCGGAAAAAAATAGTCCCGGCGCGAGAGCTTCACGCATGGATGATTTTCGCGCGCTATTTAACGCTAGAGACGGAATAGCATCGCGGACCCCATTACATATTGCTGTAGCCAATGCCCACTTTGATCTCATCACGTTCCTATTGGCTGTTCGGTTTAGGGACTCTATTTCAAGCAGCGCGGTTACGTCACCAGCGGATTCATCCGCCGTTCGAGGAAAGGAACTACTTTTTGTGGCGGATGTAGACGCAATGGATGTTGATGGGTTATCCGCCTTGCATTTAGCCGTAGTGGGGAACGGCGAGAGCGCTTATCACTCCGCTGCGGAACTACTTTTAAGACAACGCGCTGATCCTAATAGGTTAATGATAGCGGAAGGGGACAAGACTACACCGCTGATGTGGGCGGCGTCTAAAGCTGATCTGACATTGATTGACATGTTGTTGAAACATGGAGCGGAAGATGTGGGACTTAAGGTTAGTTTTGTTGATGATTTCTGAAACGGAAACTTTATTTAGGCGATTTGTTAACTGAAATTAAGTTTTAGTTTTGAAATTAATTGGTTGTAACAATTTTCTGATCAAACTTTGTAATAAAATATCTTATTTAAGTTCTTAATAAAATATCTAATTAAATTTCTTAAACAAAAACCAATGCGACAAAAAGAAAAATTTGTTAGACTTTCCTTCCCAACCAGGTGATGACATCAGCAGTTCTATCCAGAGACGACTCCATGGTTGAGATCCTCCTCAAGTACCGCGTACACCAGGACCTTGAGCTCCGAATTAACCACTCCGCCTTCCTTAGGGAGCAGCAGTTCTCCCGGGGCTACCCCGAACCCGGAGGCGCCCTGGACCCCGATATCATGACGCGATCTGGTACCTTAACGTCCGCCCCTCCGGCACTGACTGCCAACTGGGGTGCCCTTAGGTTGGATAGATTAAGACTGGCCTGGTTGGTGAGGTCTTGTTCGCAGCATTGGGGGAGGAAGGGGGAGGGGTGGGGGGTGATGGGTGGGGTGGTGTCATTGTGTTCGGTGACAAGGTTAAATTTGTCTGGGAATTCTCTGGTGAAGTTGCCGGGTTGGTTGTTTCAGTTGCCGAGTTTGAGGATGTTGAATGTTGCCAATAATCAGGTGAGAGGAGTTGGTGAAGTTACTTAAAATTAGTAATTATTAAATTTAGTAAATATTAGTTTAGGAGTATGTCTGTATGTATAGCAATCTGACTGTCTGGCTGACTCTCTTTGTCGGTCTGTCTGTCTATTTATCTGTGTCTGTGCATCTGTCTGTTTGTCTCATCTATCTATCCATCCATCAATCCATCCATCCATTTTCCATTTAGACAAAAATGAACATTAAAAAGCTGGATACACAATATTCATTTTTTTCATTTTATTTTCACCTCCCCCCCCAGCTCAACACCATAACTCTCTGCCCCACTAATATCTTCCGAGACGACATCACCCGTATCGATGATCTTCCCTCCCCTTCCCACCCCTCCTCCACCCCCTCACAAATCCTCATCAACGCCCCCCACCTTGAGGAGCTCAACTTCCAACGCAATGCTTTCACCACCCTCCCCCTCCCTCTCCTTCGCCTCCCCTCCCTGAAACGTCTAAACTTCTCCCACAATCGTCTAACTGAAGTGCCCGCTGACGTGTGGACCTGTCCCGCTATCGAAGAACTTGATCTGTCATTCAATCGTATAACGACGCTTCTATTTAGCGCGGGAGAGATTCTATATTCGCGACGTCTTCATTCGTCTTCGTCTGCAGCGCTAATCCAAGCGGCGAGATCCTATGAAAATTTCCAAGGGGGTGAATCCTCCCCCGCCTTATCCTCTTCCCCCAGGTTGTTTCAAAATCTTTGTCACGGTAGCGAATCGTTTGACCAATTAGACGGGTCGATAGCAGACGCATTTAAAGAAACGGCGCCGGTTTACATCGCTCATTGGCGGGACAGGGTGGGGGTGGTTTTGGGAGGAATGGGGAGGGGTGGGGAGGATAAGGAAAAGGAAACGAAGTCTAGGATGAGAGATTTGAATCTGGCACATAATAGACTGGAGGATTGCCCCCCCGGGCTGGCTTGCGCGGCCCCCGGGTTGGAAAAATTATCTCTCGCCCATAATCATTTGACGCAAATTGGCGCGTTGGAATTTTATCCTACGAATTTGAGGTCTTTGGATCTGTCTTATAATGCGTTGACGGGGGAGGATGGGGACAAGGGGAGGGGGATTGAGGTACCGGGAGGGCAGCGGGGAGGAGCGGGGGGGACGCTGAGCTGTGTGTGTTATTGTCCTTCTTTGAATAAGAGGTTGGTTTAAGTTTTTGGTTGATTTGATTTTAGATCTGTTTTAGTTTAGTCATGGTTAAAATGTTTTGTTGTTTTTATTGTTTTTATTATTTTAAAGACTGTTGGTTTACCACAAACACAGCAACATTATCACATTTTTTAAATTTGGAGTATTTTGTTGACTTTCTGCACCATTTAATAAGACTTCGAAAAAGCATCTTCAGAATAAAGCAGCTTCTTTATAATTGTCATTTTTAAACAGTAATCCAGACTGGAATTTTGTATATAACAAAGAAAAAGATCTAATAAAGCAGATTTAATATCTGCCCTCAAGCGACTGAAACATAATATTCTTAACAATATAAGTAAAAGAAAATGTATTCAAATATGGCAACAATATGTATCAATAAAAGAGTGAAACAATTAATCTTATTAATTAAATTTTCTAAATTTAAATCATTTGAAATGAAGAATTACTGAGATTTTAAATAATTTTAAATGAATTCAGATTTTAAATAATTCTAAATGAAGATTTATTCAGGAATTATTGTATAATTTTTTTTAGTTCCACACTAGGCTCTCCTCTGAGTCGTCTCGTCCAATCAGCTCGCTCCCCCACCCCCACCATTTTCTCCCAGTCCCTCACCTCCCTCTCTTCCCCCCTTCACGCCCCCACACACTGCCCCCACCGCCTACACAGACAACTAGATAAACTTAAGATGCTTAAACTGGACAACAATAAACTGAAAAGATTTTTGTTAGTTTGCGAGGGTGGCAGAGCGGGTGGTGGGGGGCTGCCAGGGGGCGGTATGGAGGGTAGGGGGAGTTGGGGAGGTGGTCAGGTGGGGGGAGGGGAAGGGGTAGGGGTATGTAGCCCGGAGGCTAGTCCACTGGCGAGACAGATGCAGGTGAAATGAGAAATTTTAATATGAGTACACTTTATTTTTTTTGTTAAACTTATATAGAAAATGATAATTTGTATTGTAACAAGATTTGTGTCAATGATATCGATGATTATTAATAACTAAGTGATGATATCAATGATGATGATTATGATAATGATGATGACTATGATGGTGATAATAATGATAATGATGATGATGATGATTACAGAAGCTACAACAGAAGAGGCTATCACTGCAGACAGATAATGGGGGAGGGGGAGGAGAGAGAAGACTGAGAGAGGACTTGCTTTACCCAAACTTAACCCTACTTGACATAAGTCACAATCAACTGAGTTGTCTGCCGAAACAAATCTCTGAGTTGCACTGCTTGGCTGAACTCAAGATCTCGTATAATAGTATTAAAGAGGTATCAAAGAGCAATACTTGAGCGTTTGTATATCAATAGTTGAGCGTTTATATGTATCAATAGTTGAGCGTTTATATGCATCAATAGTTGAGCGTTTATATGTATCAATAGTTGAGCGTTTATATGCATCAATAGTTGAGCGTTTATATGTATCAA
>JAQIXG010000954.1:0-25759 GCA_034700105.1 Oconnorella tubifera | reverse complement strand
GAGGCTTGGCAGTTATGATGACGAAACACAAAAATTTATTATATAAATAATTATTATATTGAACGGTATATTCAGTATGGACATCATTGAAAAATACTCCAAAAAATACACAACAAAACAGACGCAATGGACCTTTCAATGTTACTTTACCGGTAAGCAGAACTAGCGAAACGAATTGGTTCACTTAAATGAAGTAATTCTTTGTATTCCATCGTCAGATCAGAATATTACACTGCCATCAAGCGAAAGCTTTAAAAGCATTTTCCGATCAGTGGAGACTTGCATTATGTAAGTACTATCATTAACACACAAAAACGCAAAAATTGAACATTTACTATTCCGAAGTGAGTTGCAATGAGAGCAAGCATCGCATTTTAGCTTTTTTAACACTTCGGCGTTGCCCGAGCTCCGACATATCCGAGGTGTAACTCTGACATTGTCACTGCATTAGACATGCAATACATTTCCAAAGTGTTAATAGACCGTTTCTAATATCAATCAATATTTTTTCTACAAATCTTACTTTCTTATTAGAAATGTATGCTGTTTAATATGTAGCTCTGATAATTATAGAAATAAAACATCATTTATGTAGAGTGAGGCATACAATTTACACACTCTATTTTTGAACCACGACGGACATATTTACCAATAATCTTTTTCTTTGCATTCAACAGCTGCGGCGAGCCACAGCAGTGAATAATTGCTATAAGACTTCTTGACTGCTCTTGACAGCAGCTGTTGAATGATCCACCAGTTAGCTGATCAGTTTTGCGGATTGCTTAGCTATTAGCTACCCAGCTTTCGCCCACGCAATTCTCCGCAGCTGCCACACAGCCTGCTTCAAAGGGAAGATTTTTTAATATTATTATAATGAGCTTACTTTCAGCAGCTAGATGAACGTCTGATGGGATACAGCAGCTGCTGCTGCCTGGAAGGGCTGATCGTGGCTGCTGGTCTCTTGGCGCGTGATCAGACCACTGCATCGAGGCACGGTGGAGTATTATACTTGTCTGAACATCGCGCACGTTAAGCTCTTGACACTATGACGCCATAGTTGTGATGATTCAGCTATGATATCGTTTTTGGATATTTTACAAATTTTAAACGTAATTTTTTTTAAATTTTATAATATTTGTGACTTGGTGTAAATGTTGACGGATACACGGAGCGAAGAATTAGTTCATCGAACGGATTTACGTAATTGACCGTGGTATAGAATCTAGGAATGTTTAGGACACAGTAATGCTGATTCTTTAATCGTCAATTTACTACAAGCTAAGCAAGAGCAACAGTCTCCTTTTTAAATGGAAAACGTTCATTCAATAGAACAGTATACTAAAAAGTTGCAATTGCAGACAATGATTTGTTGATAGACTTCTATAATATTATAAATAAACGTATAAAATATTAAGATAGTATTATCTAATGTGGTACTTTTTATTTTAATAACCTTGCGTTTTATATTTAGGTAAAAGTATAAAACTATAGCATGCAGATAAACTTGAAATGAGCATAAAATATTGTAATCAAATAAGTTAGACTCTCTCGTTTCAGAAATTTTGAATTGAAACATTTTGATATGCTCGACATAGTTTAAGAGCTAGAGATTTTTTTAACGCGATGGATTATATAAGAAAATACGACATTGAATTAGAGAAGGAGCATTACTATGCTGGAGAAGTTTTGCGAGGATGGGTGATCATTGAAAACACAGAAAATCTTCGCATGACAGGTATTGTAAATATTTGCTATAGTACTGAACTCTAAAGTTAAATAAACAAATATATTTGATGTAGCGTACAGTTATTTACTTAATTTTGTAATAATTAAAGTCAATTATTAAATTATCTCAATAATTACCCTGCATTATTGAATACATATTAAATTGTGATTGATTAAAATTCTTTTAAAGTTTTTGAGTACTCAGAAACTCAAAAATTAATAGTAGTAGTAGTAGTAGTATTTTTTTGCACAATATTTCACACAATTTAAGACACAAAGAAAATTTTAACAGGCTACCAGAAAAAGAAAACAATCTTATCAAAGCTGATCACCTGTAATAATAATCAGTATTATTAATAGTAATACTATTAGTAATACTAATTTAATAACTGTGACGATAACAACTATGACTATATGTTGCATACTGCATTGTTGTCTTATACGAGTCGCCGCAGCAAGTTAGTTTGAGATAATGCTGTAATAAAGAAATCTATTTTCTAGTTAAGTTAAACTGATTTATTGACAATCCAAAACGGAACGTGAAAAAAACAGCTCACAATAAACAATGATGATTACTGCTCGAAAAAAACAAAGATAACATGAGCGTAATTTCTACATTGACATTGAAGAATGCATTCTGTAGACTATACAGATATAGGATGATAAATGTTACGTGATAGTAAATTAAAGTTTTAGAAATAAATCATAGCTGACTGAATAGATGAATGAATTATTATTGGAATGAATTACTGAATTGTAATATTAAATGCATAAATGAATACGTGAAATTTATCCGCTGCATTAATGATAAATGAACTTATGAATGAATGGAGAGGCATTAGTCTAAAATCACCGAGATCAAAACTTAGTGTCTGAATGATAGTAAATGTTTTAAACAGGTGTCCAAGTGTTTCTGAGAGGCAAGTCGCATGTCGAATGGAGAATAACTCGCGGTGGAGAGAGGAGGACAGTTAAAGAAGATCAGTATTTTATCGATGAGAAAATCTTGGTATGGGGAAAAGGTATGACTAACATCAGTAGCGCACTGAAGAGTTATTCTATTATAATTTATCATCATATCAATCGTCAAAACTTATATCAATTTTGAAGCGCTTAAAGTTATATTAAAAAGGGTTGAAAAATTTATCTCATATAACATTTTTTTTGATAAGAACATATTGGTAGGCTTAAATTTTGATAAATATTTGTTTTTTCTTTTCTCTTTTAAGTTTCTGATGAATTTGTTCAGTTATTTGATCGTTTTTACAAGTCATAGCTTTATTTCAAAAAATGTTAGTGTTTTATCAAATAACGATGCTACTACATTATCAAAAATAATTCTATAGATCTTTGGGCTCTCTTCATGCATTACTGTATTCTTTTAATTGTTTATGAAAAATATTCAACTTACAGAGTCAATGACTTGTTGTAAAAGTATCTATTTTATAAACATAATTGAAAAAATACTGACGGTTTGCTGTAACTAAATTAGCTGTCCAAATTAAAATAGCGGTCCAAATTTTTATTAATAAGTATTTATAATTTTGTAAAACTTGTTTAAACTTTCTATGGAAAAATAGCACAATAACTTTAGCTAAAATCGTATTTAACTAGGAAATTCGATCTTATCCTGAGATTAATTGTGAGTTTATTGTCGTTATTCTCTCGCATCATATACGATTTATTAAATCTCAAACGAATTATATATATATGTAACTTTTAATTCACACGCACGGTGTAGCAAATCAAACAGACAGGTTATGCAACAAGTTAGAAAAGAAAATAAATAAATTGTTCACATAGAATTAGAAAATAAATAAATAATTAAAGATACATTCAATATTTCAAATCAAAATACAGTAAGTATAACATTGAACTTTGCACAACGGTTTCAAAATATAACCATATAATTCTATTATAGTTTAAAACATTATTTTTATTATTTAAATGAATTATAAATGATAGTTATGAGAATTAAACGTAAATCAGATTTGTATTTATAGTAGATTAATCTCTTTTCCAGCGGCCTAAAAGCAAAGTTAGTGAAAAATCTTCTGTACTACCTTGTAAATATTCTCGACACAATTCAAGAAAGATTACCAGATGAAATAGAATCTGCGATACTTAAGGCCACCGGACATCATTCAAACAGAATCATATCCGATGGCCTTAAATAATGATAAGATTTCTGAAGAAATTTTAAGGAAATGTCCTTCGGCTAAATCTTATTTTGTATTAAAGTTGAACGGAAAGAAATCTATTGCGCATTGGTCTGGATATGTAACATTAGATTAATTACAAATAAAAAATCGTGGGACTATTAAACATTATGGCTTCATTAAAGATTTGAAAAATTGATATGGTAGAAAAACTGTTGATTATTGTTAGCCATACAGTAATTACAAATTATTCATAACAAGTCTAATATTGATCTATAGCAAGTTTATGCTTAAGTTTATCTTAAGTTTATAGTTTAATGATTTCATTCTAAATAAATTACAAAATATATAGTCCTGTGTATATAGCCACCATTATTAACTGTTATCATGATAGGTCGACTTTTATTCATTGGAAACTTAACAAGAAGTTTGTACTTTTAAGCAAAAAATAAATATTTTGCTTTCAAGACACTGTTTGAACACTGTTTTATAAATCTATCACTATTAACTATCTACAGTTTACATATGAAATATTATATATAAAATATAAAATAATAATTAAGTCAATAATAATTATAGATTAACTACAAAGTCACTAACTATAGATGAGTTACTAAGTACACTAATAATTTTTCAGATCAATCAAAATTAGGTCTCACTAACTCACTTTTTAACAGAAAGAAAGCTGTAGTCATTAAATGTAAAAATCAAAAACATTCATAGTAGTGAAAGTACAGTTTAATTTAGGTTAAATTCAAATATAAATCGAGCAATTGTTTGAAATATTTCTTGTTATCCGTTGTGAAGGAACATTCTTAATGACTTTATATTGACTTGCTACAACTAAGAACTAAATTGATTTATTACAATTGAGAAAAAGAATTATTACAACTAACAACTTTTTGTTGTACTTATTACAACTAAAAAATCAAACTTTATTCGAAAATGCTAATAAATTAAAAGATAAATAATCACTATTAAGAATTTATTTAAATTAAAAATTGTATTTAAGGCGTGACATAATTTTTAATATCCGCTTAACAGATTAAGACATCTAGATTTTCTTAACATTGAACTTTTTGTTTCATTGATTCAATGTGAATATTTAACCTTGTTTTTATGTATTTTCCGCGAAGCATTAAATTAGAAATACTGAAATGAAACATTGAAGCCTAGAAAAGCTTCTATCAGTCAATATTTCGCAATTTTTTCTAACAACTGCTATCAATTATGATGGCAAACCAAAAGTTTTCTAGAGGCTTTATTTCTGCCTAAGCTATCATAGTCGGAGAATTATGTAATGCTCTTGGCATTAATGAATTCTATATTGACTTATTCCAGGACTGATTTAGTTAAAAAGAAATGATTTTATATGGTATCGTTTTTATATAAGAGTGAGTTTACAAGTAATGGTTACTGTTGAACAGGACCAAACTTCTTAGCTCATTTATATTTCAAAACTTTGCAAAAGATTTATTCAAATGCCCGAGATACTTTATGACTTATTACCTATCAAAAGAGGCCAGCCGAAAGCATATTTTTTTTAAATATCACTTATAACAGAATCAAGGATTTGTTGTAAAAATTACTAAAATAAACAAAAACGGTTACTTCTGTGATCCTACTTTCATTTTTATGATTTGATATCTGATAAGTTTTTAGTATAATATAGACTACAATGAACGATTATACTTTACGATCATTGTCATTACTTAAAAATTTGTCTAATTCGTGGCTCATCCATCATTCTATATGCATTTGTAGATATATAATAACCTTCAATACTAAGCCTTTACACACGTATTCAATAAAAGTTCCATCGTCAATAAACGCTATATATCGATTTATATATGATATCTAAGGCTTATATAACATTATGTCAAGTAATCATTATATGGCGTGCTAAATACTCAATAACAACGGATACAGATACGAAACAGTAACTATCAACAATCGGCATTGAAACGCTCGAGCTAAACTTTATTCTTTCTTGCTGAGCTTAACACGAAACAGTTAAGCTCAAACTTTAAGTTAAAAACTGATTACTTCGCGGCGTTTTCAGCATTCTTGCAAACCTAAACAATTAATCAATTCATTGAAATAAGAGACTGCAATTTTGAATGTTATAATGGCTAGTATGATATAATGTGACATAAGCATATTTCCTCTTTCAATGTTTATGATAACGCTTTTTGCTTGCCTGGAAATAGTCATTGTTTATTGAACCAAAGTCCTTGCTGAAACGGTGAAAGATAAATGTACGACTCATTTATAATTTAGCAGCAGGTGCAGAGAAGTTTTACTAATTGCATTGGCTAGCGGTATAGCTTATGCGTGATAATTTATTTGATATGATATAAATCAATAATCGACGCGTAATAATCGTGACCGCTTCGAATAATTACAATATATTAATGGAATTTGAAGATGATCGGTTAATTCGAAAGCGTGAAGTCTTCTGTGTATTTATGATTTAGTGTGGATTGTCTGATCAATCATTTATTATATGATGACTGATAGATAGATAAAGGAACATAGAGATTTGATATCTAAAACTTTCTGTATATTAAATATACATTGAGATTCACGTATTTGATATATTGAGTCTCTCTTCCCCCCTTCCATGAATATTTCTCTCTCTCTCTCTCTCTCTCTCTCTCTCTCTCTCTCTCTCTTCAATTTTTGCACTTTTTTCATCTTACTTTATGACAGTTATGGACTTGCTATAGGTTTTCTGAAGTGTGCAGCTTGGCAGAATTGCTAAAAAGTTTTATAGCGAGCAGCATAGTATACAAATCTTTGATTTTATATTTGATTTCTTCAAGTCAGAGTGTAATCAAGTCTTTTGCATCATTTAAACCACAAATATTGAAATGCCTGTTTTGCTTAACACTTGATATGTAATTAAAATGCTAGAAATTTCAGATTAGTATTATTGGTGCTTTTTCAATATCTTGGTTTTAAATAACTTATCTTATAATAATATAAATTTTAACGATTCTGTTTCAATATAATTTTAGCATAATTCTACAGTAAATTCTAGCTTTAAAAGTAATGCATTTTTTAATAAAAATTCTAAGAAAGTTTTATTAAGCTGAGTAAATTATACTAAGTGTTAAATCAATGAAATAAATATAACAATAGTCTTCAATAGCAAAAACATTGTCTACCTATATTTAACTATAAGTAGCCCATATTTTACAATTATTAAAAGATTTCTTAAATATGGTTTTCGCCAATAAAAATGAGATTATTGACACATTCACACAGTAAGTTATTATATTTTTGATAATTGTAAAATAATAATTGTATTTTTCAACAGAGGGCGGAGATGATGGTTCAATATCTGTTCTACCGAAAAATGATCATCGCTTTTCGTTCGAGTTTCAATTGCCCGATACTCGCCTTCCGTGTTCATTTGAAAGTCGTGTCGGTACCGTGCGCTACTATCTTCGAGTTATCATTGACATTCCCTACGCGTCCCCGCCTCAGGGCCTCAAGTACTTCACGGTCGTCGGACCTCATATCGACTGCTTCGAGACGAAGTACACGGTGTGTTATCTTTGACATTCTTCTAATATTTATTTTCTAAGAGTGTTCGCATCAATTTTCTTCTATACGACTTTTATTGCAAGTTTTTTTTATCATGCTGATGTAGTATTAATTAGCAAATAAAGATATATTTTGGATGTGTTGAGAGAAATAGATACAATTACAAAACAATTAATTAAGCCTTAGTTTTTAAAAACTAACGCCAAATCTGGCTTATCTGTCTTGATGGAAAAGGAACACCTAAACTTAACACTGGTTGTAAAAAAATTACTTGTATTTTGGAGAGCTTATGAGGGGGGGGGGCTAAAAATAGGATTGCTTCTATGTTCAAACAAGGGAAATTAGGCTGCTGAATAGCATCAGACTCTATCTTATTTAGTAATTCATAAATAATATTTTAGTAATTTCTGGAATCTATAATTGTATCATTGCACCAAGAAGCTATTAGAGATAACTGTTTATAAGATATTCGCATATTGGTCTACATGTAGCCTATATACTGTAGTAGAGAGTTGTGTTAATAAGAGTTGTTTTCATAGTTCAGCTGATTACATTCCAGTTTCATATTGCTGGAAGAAAGAATGCGAGAAACGACGGCTTGGAATGTAGATAAGTTCAGTGATCTTGGTTTACTCAGTAAAAACATGTTTATAGCTTTGGTCTAATTTTTCTTAAGTTGAGAAGAGATGATTTAGGTTTTACATAATTTGCAAGGAAGATATATCGATTGAGATATTGGAAAATTGATTGAGGAAAGATTTTATATGGAGCTAGCCATAATTTAACAAAATTATCAAAAGTTTTGATGAGCAACATTATCACAATTTTTATATTAATGATAATGGACCTAATTGTACAATAGTTATCTCATAATTATCGGCCGATTTAAGCGAGATATTGTCTAATGCGATATTACAAATATCATTCTCTGGTAATGAATACTTGGAAACTTAATATTCTAACAACTGATAGCAAAAAACTGAGTAATGTCCACAGTGGAGCTTTGTTAATTTAAGATTTCTATCAAATTAGATTAGACATTAGATATTTATTTAAATTTCTTAAAATAAATTGTTGTAGATGGTAAGATATTGGATATCGAATACTGTTGAAATTGACAATTTAATATGTAAACAGAAACTACATCGACATTTTCTTTTTATCAAACAACAATAAAAGTTTATATATTTTTAAGTTTAGTGTTTGATTCAACGAGAGATATTGCATGAAATCGTTAATATATTCGTTATGGAAAGGATTTATTATTACATATTTTTCTTCTCTGGAAGCTGAATTCAATTAAATAATTTGTAAATGTGAAAGCCCAAACAATATATGCGTAAAAGAATGTTAAGATAATGTCCGAAAACTGAATGTATTTTCATCACTTCGAGAAGTTAGAATTATTATCAGACTAAAAATTAATAATACACATACCTACCGGATTGCATCTTTCACAGTGTATGATAATTATTTGTCCGCTTGTAAAATAATTTAAGTTTAATGATTTACGTAAAATAATATGAGTTTAGTTTAATTTTAGTTTAGTATAATTTTGATTAAAAAACAACTTGTGAGATTAATAAATAATATATCTTAAATGAATGATTGTGATATTTCTAAAAAAGTTGACCCGTTGATGCACGGTACGTTATTTAGACGCCCCAGACTCTGTGTCGACAAACAACTAACAAGTGTCTCTGTTGTACCTCGGGTCCTATCTGCCTCGAAGCGAGCCTAGAACGCAGCGCTTATTGTTGCGGAGAGTTTATTCATCTCAGATGTGAAACACAGAATGGAAGCGATCAGAATGTAACGCTCTACTGCAGTCTCATACAGGTATTTTATTAAATTTAAAAGATGATTTGTCACTGTTAATTAATCTACTTAATTAATTGTTAATTAACAATTGAGATAAAAATTAAAATTAATTTCAATTTTATTGTTATAAATATATCATATTATAAAAAATTCTAGCATAAATGTAGTAATAAATCTTTTTAATGGGTTGAGCGTACGAGCCCCCCGAAGATCCCCTTGCCCCATCAGTGGCCGTCCAGCTCATCTGACTGGTGGTAAATTTGTCAACAAGAATGTTTATCTGTATACCTATTAATTATGATTAATAATATGATTGCTTTAATTACAATTTACTACACTGAATATTTGTTAAAATAGTCATTAAGTTAACTTAAAAAAATTCTCAGTTTGCAGTTGCTTATTGTCATCTCAGTTCGCTGAATCCTATGCATTAAGTTCGACTTCCTGTTTTTAAATGTAAACAATTAAAGGATAGTATACAAAAGCAACTGTTTTAAATCGATAAAAACAACAATAATATCAATAATGTGTTTAAGTGCTTTATTGAATTGTGTCGATATTGATCACATTTTTGACATGTGTATAATCAACTAATCACCTCTCAATACTTCAGTCTTAGAAGATTGCTTTAATTCATTCAATTGTTTATGATCTGCTGTAAAAAACTGTACAATATTGAAATCACAACTGTCCTTTGATTTAGATTAAAGCATTAAAGTGATTACATTTTTATTCAATATAACCATATAAAATAGTAATGAAATTTTAGATTTAATTTTAAACTAAAAAAGCAATATTTCCATTTTTTACTGAGTCGATTCATAGTGCTGCGAATTGTCACATTTTTTTGCTTAAACCTCCTTCTTTGTGCGTAAATATACCTTAATTATAATTCATCTTGTAGAATGTTGAATATCGGATAAATAAAGGATCGATGGGCTTAATTAAGGATGTCTCTCATCAAGTACTTGAGTATCATAGCTCTCCTATTTCTCCTCATTCCACTAAAACTTTCTATGACATGCCCAAAGACTTGCAAGTACCAGTGATGCCTCCAACAATGTCAGAAGTCTGCAAACTCATTGAAATATGCTACGTTTTAAGGGTAAGACTGTTGCAATATTTTTAACATACAGTTGGTGTTTTTAGTTATTCATTTGTAATAATTTTCAAAGTCCAAATTTTTAAATGTACAATATGGATGATTATAGAGTTATTATAATTATAATAACATTTTAAATATAATTCTACAAATTATAAAGATGATTAATAGTTATTTTAAATTCTTTTGCATATAAGATAATTATTTTAAATTTGATATATTAGAAAAATTTGGCATTAGCAATTCTACACTAATCATTGTGTATTCGCTATTTTCAACTGTAAGTTATTCCTGGTTAAATTGCTTTTGGCATAGTTTTTCAAATGAAATTGTGTGAAATAGGTTGGTCTACACCTTGAGAAGTCGGCTGAAGATCTTCAAATAGAGTTCCCTTTGGTTATAGCAACTGTACCTCAGCGAGCGGGCAACAGCCAAACTCCTGAGCTTTGCTACGGTATTTCCTTTATATACGTAATGTATTATGCTCCATGACATTATCCTGCGATAGGGTTATTTTTGGTACAGATTGTTTTTGAGCTATTTTCTTGCAAAAAAACTTTCATTTATAAGTTGTCGTAAATTAGTAAAACATTCTGTATGATGTCTAGACACAACAAATTGAATTTCCTGTTTTCTTATTATTGGCCTTAAATGGAGTTATGATCAACAGGATTTCATGTTATAATCATGTTACAATTTCTATCATGAAGATTTTTGTTCTGATTATTTTAATAATAAATTTCCTGTTTTCCAATTCAATTAGATTTTTTATAAAAATTAAACATATTCGAAATTAAACTTATTCGAAATGTCTGCAAAATCAGTACTTTTCAGAAATTTATTCACCTATTCTTTCATTTATTATTTTATCGATCTATATAAAATCATAACTTCTTGCTTTTAAGTATAGTTTCATAATCGCTCTATTTACGTTTGTTTTCAGAACCTGCTGACGATCATGTTGAAGGTGGCATCTACATAAGTCCAGAGTTTCAACTTGGACAAGTTTACGATGGAGCGGCAGACATAATGGAAGACGTTATTCTTTACCGTCCAGTCTATGTTTGTGTTCCGCGTCAGAACTCCGATGAAGTTGTAAGTAACGGTCACAGTCCAAGTTCACAACTTGATGGCAGGGCTGGAGGAAATCAGGATCTTTACAATCGACACACACCAAGTCCTGTACTGCTGGAAGATCATGAGTATTCTGATCAAGGAAATGGAAAGCAGAACCAGTGTAAAAAATCTTCAAATCAGAGCATTAATGAACAGACAGCATTGCTCAGTCAGTGTAGCATAAAATATGATGCAGTAAAGAATCAATCAACCTCTGGTACTACAAGTAATCCTAATAAACAGTCTAAGCCGGATAAAGCATTGCCAAAAGAATGCACTAGTAAGAAAGGGATAAGCGAGTTGGGTGAATCCAGTTGTAGAGGCGTAGAATCAAACAAAAATGATAATTTAACGAAGCTAAATCAAGCTGGACATAATGTAGATGAATTAGATGATGATTCGGTAAAAGGATCTAAAAACAAGTGTGATGCAAAGAAGCAGAAAGTTCTTTTATCCAAAGTGGCTCAGAAAGAAAAAGATACAGGCACTCGAACTAAAACTACGCTTATTACAAGTCATAAGGAATCTGTTCGTCATTCGACTCATTCTTCGTCTCAATCTGCACACGATTCACAGGACACCATTATAGCTGTAAACATGGCGTTACACGATGAACTGAATGATAAAACTGAACACATTTCGTCAACAAAACCTGAATTAATTTCACGAAGTAGCATAGATAGCTCTGATGCGACTCCAAAATTATGTGAAAATAGAAATACTGGGAAGATAGTTAATGCGGAGGTTAATATTTGTGCTGATTTTAATAATTTTCATGATGACTCGTTATTAGAGAAAAAAAAAATTGCCTAACGAATCGATTTCTAAAGGTGAAAGTCATAACTTTAATAAGGCGAACACTGACGCATTTGACATTAAATTAAAACAGCAGGTTTCTACACAAGATGCGCAAAATTTGAGTTCAAAAGAAAGCATCAGTGGATTGAATAGTGAGACTGCAAAAAATGATAAAGAAATTATAAATTCATTATGTGAATCACGTGTTGGATTATCTAATACTGTACCAGTAGTCACTGATCCTGCTCTAGCCTTAAGTAACAAGGACAAACCTGCTGATGTAATTGTTATAAACTCTGCGAATAACCGAATCGTTGATTTTGATTCGGCTATGACACTACACGATGTTGAAAAATGTAAATTAACTGTTGTTTCAGTTTGCAAAGACTCAAGCATATCTACAGTATTAAATTATATGCCAGGTGGAATATCTACAGATCAAGGCAAGTCATCAAATAATGCTAGTTTATCTTCTGATTTATGTCGATCAGCTAACATTGATAAAGAGACATCTGATATTTCCTCAAATACTGTTAGTACTAAGAAAATAATCACAGATTGCAATGATATGACTGTTTCAAGTAATTCTGATAGTAAATCAACTGATAATGTTAACACAATGAAGATTAGCGCTCCTGCTGAACAGATAAATTTAGAGACACCGCCAGTTGATCTAAAAACAATTAAAGACGCTATTAAATGCACACAATCTGACAAAGAAACTTGTAAAACTGAATGCCTTGTCACAGACTCAGTTAACACTTTTCCTAGCTGTAAGCCCTCTAGTGAAATCAATGCTCCTGTTGCCACAGCTTCTGAAATGAAAATTGAAAAGTCGAGCGTTTCTACTGCAACAACTTCCAAAGTGCTAAAAACTGACAGTACAGTCCAAAATGGATAACTTGTAACTTGTTATCAGCTTCAGCGTTTAATCTTCTATCAAATATATCTTCAATTAAATCTAAGTTATAAATCATGTAAATAATCTATACCGGTTGTGTAGGTTATTTCAACAAAAAATTATTCTATAAGACAGCAAGAGTTGATGGATAAGTGGATTAATTCGTTAAATTTAACTAATCATGGCTAGAGAATTGTGATATTTGGTTAGATATACGCTTGTTGTTTGTTTAGTTATTTATTACGCGTAATTTGTTTATTATACTGCTGATAATAGTTTATTATGAATTATAACACGACACTTAGAATTTAAATGACCTTAACAGTTGTGAAAGGTCTGTAATAAAAATTTTACTTGTAAAATGTGCAGTATACTTATTATGAATATAACATTTCATCAATTATTTTTTCTAAGATGAAATAATTTAGAAGCAGCCTAATATTGAATGACTTCAAAATTAACAATACTTTAAATTTAGATTTTATTTCATTTTTTATAACTATAGTGGAGAATTTATCTATTATGGTAAAAATAGTTATCAATCGTCGGTTACACACAAAATGCAAAACAGCATTAAATTGTGTTCTACATCTCAACTGAAGCTTCTGTGATAAAAAAATTTAGGCAGTAGAATTATTAGAAGTAGTAATTAGAATCTTTTTATCAAAGTAAAATTTAAATCTTGACAATTGAGCGAAAGTAAGAAAACAAAATTAAGTACTATATCTAGCCAATACATTGAATTATAGATTTAAGCTCCATGAAGTAAAATTTCGAACGCATAACTAAATCTATAACACATGACTAGTACCACTGTCTTGAGAATTGATTCTAAAAAATATCTTTAATGTCTAACGAATGAAATTGAAAGAATTTCTCAGCTTTGTGATATAATTATTAGCTGAACTAATTTAAATCTGACAAAAATACTGAGTCAATTCATCCATCAAAATGACTGGACGCTTCTCCTCCCTGAATTTTTATTATACATACCATCAATGCTGTCAGATCCAGCTAATTATATTTTTTAGAAAATATTAGTCATTAACGAATGCGTGCAAGTTAAGAATAATAGGGCTATATCCACAGTATTATACAGTGTATCAATATATGATAATATCAAATCGATAGCATTTAAAATAAGTTTCTTGGATAATTCAACATTAATGAATTAGTAATAATAATATTATATCGACACTTTAATATCATTTAATCCAAATCTTAAGACTACAAGAGCTTATTACTTGTAATTACTAATACTAATTAATATCAGTATTATTTTCTGCTAATGATCATAGCTGATGGCATAGAGAATTTACTCAAATAGACCTATCGTAGGCAGTCTACATTTATATAGCGTTCAGCTCTATTCAGCTCTGTTCAAGTGAAAACATTGCCGCATGGCGATTTGTAAATCGATACAATCAATCACCACCGCTTCGCCAAAAGTATTTTCCATCATTACGATTTCTATCAACTGTACATATAGTCTAACATTGCAGAATAAGAAAAATAATCAGTTTATATTTAAGCCGTTAAAGATTTTTAATTGAATTATCAATCGTTTTTTACACCTAATCTCTTGAGAGTAATATGAAGTCAGAAAAGTCTTCTAACAGAAATCATTTCAAACTGACATCACATCTGACGCGATCGCTGACCGATAGAGATAGAAAACAAAATCGTAACTCCAGGAGTCACTTTTCTACAGCAAAAGTTACCGATACAATTACCAACTCGCCATCAATGGATTTCTTGTCTATGAAAATGTTGGATGATCCGCCGAAGTTTTGTTATAACAAAAACTCTGAATCACTTAATATTTGTCTACCAGTTACTTATACAGAATATTACAAAGCTGATACTAAAGAGCGATGTTCTTCTTCTCTACGTCGATCAGCAGAACGACTTCCAAGGTTTATATGCATGAATGGTGATCCACCGCCTGATCCTAATACAATACGACGCAAGAAGCAATCTGTTCGGCGAGTGATTCTCAACGTGGGCGGAATGAAACACGAAGTGTTGTGGAAAACCTTGGACCGTTTACCCCACACGCGACTTGCCAAACTGTACTCTTGTAACACACATGAGGAAATTATAAAGATTTGCGATGATTATAGTTTATCCAACATGGAATTTTATTTCGATCGTCATCCCCGAACTTTCTCGTCAATATTGAACTTTTATCGGACTGGTCGTCTTCATTTAGTCGAGGAGACGTGCGTGCTTTCTTTCGGGGATGATCTGGAGTACTGGGGAGTGGATGAACTGATGCTGGAGTCTTGCTGTCAACATCAGTATCATCAGAAGAAGGAAAGTGTTTTAGATGAAATTAATAAAGAGGCAGAGGCACTTTTAGTTAGAAATGAGGAAGATTTTGGTTCAGGGGCATGTGCTGTCTGGAAGGAAAGAGTTTGGAATCTGATGGAAAAACCTCAGACTTCTCGAGCAGCTAGGGTAATTTTATTCTAAACTGTATAGTGTTGTTTTTGTTACTGATAGTCTTTATTTGTTCTTTTATAGCACTCTCTTGCATGTAATTGGAAAATAACTACTTTTATTGTTAAACACAAAATGACGCTTGCTGAAATAATACTAATATAAATTAATTTCCACATTATTTAAACGTTTTAATTAAAATCGAAATTAATATTAAAGACGAAAGTTTAATGGATAATTCAAAATCCATTTAATATTGAAACTTTTATCTGTTTAAAAGTACAGCAGTGAAACGTTTAAATTTATTATAGTGGTCTAATCTAGCTGAGTATATGCATCAATGCTATAAATTTAGCGAACTTGGTAGCCATTGGTTGGCCGGTTTAGTCGCCTTCCCAACCCTTTTATAGGCAATCTTCTAAATGATTGCAAAGAGCTAAGGGGATGCAATCGATATTTATCTCTAATCGATACTTGACGAGAGCAGGGTGTAAGTAGTAGTATCGGCTTGATGAAAATAGAGGGCCAGCGCTTTTTGGAGTGAAATATATTAAGAGGCTAGAGCGATGGTACAACAAGTCATAATTGTTTGATACCGTTCGACGATGAGATTGATTTTCCTACTTGAGCAGGGAAGATTTCTACTGACGTGTCTAATAATGGGAATTGGTCGTTTAGTATAATAAATGGTTAAGCAATTAATAAGCATACGGATTTATCTTTTAATTTTGGTGTGAAGTAATTGACTTCATTATTTATTGCTGAGATCACTGTAGGCCTAATTGCAAGACAATTGTATTACTTTAATAAGTAAATCCCTACAATAATAATTGTTGCCTGCATTAACTTTATGCTGCGCGATCCTAAACTTAATAAATTTTATGTATTTGTGAAAAATTCTTGAAGCTATAGACGGTATTACTCAAATTTTATACAAAAAAATATCATTTAAGTTAATAACGCCAAAAAACGAATTAACTATAATTTCTAATAAAATTAACCATGACATTCAATTTTATCACCATGGTATATAATTGATAACAGTAATTTTCAACGAAAGCTCTTATTACTATTAGTGCATCGTTACTTCAATTCCTAATATAGAAGAGCAATATTATTATTAGCTGACATTGTATGCGTCGAATCAAGTCAATCGATAATTTCTCGCAGCGATTTAGCTGAAAGCTGAACTCGGTTGATGATAATTATCTCTCGCTTCTATACGAATGATTCCACGTGACAGTGTTATCATGTATCACGCAAACTTGCTCCGTTAACCTTGCATCTAGATATTGATATTAAATGTGCTTTATAGCAGAAATGCGCTCTCAAATAATTCATTTAGTCGTCATCGTCCAATATTCATCTTAAAATCATTACAGTCAATTATTAACGCAAGCTATTTGAGTAATTCACTTCTGGTTAATTGCTCTCATCTAGAAATAAATGCAAACATTAAACACGTCAGAATATTTTTATGATGTACTCACTGATTGAGTATATCAAATGATTTTACCCACTGATTGTCAATTGAACTAGAAACGAATGGAGTTAGGATGAATTAGTAGAATTACAATTAGTAGAATTATAACATTCTAAAAGTTAATGTTTTATACTGTTTAGCTGTTAATGGCCAGTAAAAAAAAATTATCTTTTCAGATACTTGCATTTGTATCTGTCTTTTTCGTAATTGTTTCAACAATCGGCTTAACTCTTAACACCGTTCCTTCCCTGCGAGATCACGACGAATTCGGTAACGCTACCGATAACCGACATCTAGCCAAAGTTGAAGCTACTTGCATCGGCTGGTTCACTATCGAATATGTACTGCGTTTTGCTGCTTCCGCAGAGAAACTAAAATTCATCAAAGGAGCGCTTAACATTATCGATCTACTTGCAATTCTTCCCTACTACGTTTCGCTAGGAGTCGACGATAATAGCGAGAGTGGTGAACAGTTTGAAGATGTCAGGAGAGTTATTCAGATTTTCCGCATCATGCGAATCATGAGAATATTGAAGCTAGCTCGCCATTCAACTGGGCTCCAGTCTCTGGGATACACGCTGAGGAGAAGCTACAAGGAACTCGGGCTACTTATGATGTTTCTCGCTCTTGGGATACTCATGTTTTCAAGTTTGGCTTACTTTGCAGAGAAAGATGAGTTTGAAACCGCTTTTATTAGTATACCGGAAACATTTTGGTGGACGGTGATTACAATGACCACAGTTGGGTATGGTGATGTTGTACCACAGACGGGTTGGGGGAAGGTGATAGGAGCTGCTTGCTGCATATGTGGAGTATTGGTTATTGCTCTGCCAATTCCTATAATTGTTAATAACTTTGCAGTATACTATAAAGATCAGGTGAGTTTTATGATAGATCAAATTGTATGATAGTAGGCCTATTGATTTTTTTTATCATATATTGAGTAAATGCCAAATAAACTTTATTCATTACAAAATTGAGAATATCTGAAGTTAAATTGCCTGCTTACAATATCACGATAACACTTCGCTGTGGTATATGTAATTGATTTAAAGCTTTGATACAATAGATTTAGCTGCCAGAAAACTAATCATTGTACAATTTTTTGATTTTTGCTTTCTAATCAAACCAGTGTCTTTAGGACTTAGAAATAATACCTGATGCTATTTTTCATTTAATGTAAACTTTTAAATGCAGATTCGACGAGAGGAAGCGATGAAACGCCGTGAACAAATGACTAAAGTTGAATGCAAGCACAGCTTAGATGCAGACGAACCAGGGGATCTTGTCAAGGGACGATTTCTTGATAAAAGTTCTGAGCAGCTGAATTTAATGCAAATAGCAGATGAAAGTTGCTCAAAGCAAACCCTTGAAATTCTATCAAATCAATGCAATGATAAAGGACGTAGATCTGCTGATAAAATTAAGATAGAGAAAATATGTGATTCAGAGAATTACTATTCAAGAAAGACATTGTTGATGATTGAAAATGAAAATTCGGTTTGACTAGTTTAGTTTGATTTTTATAAGCAATAAGTTAATTTTTTTAAATTATCCAATAGCTGTTTATGGTTATGATTACTGATATTATCATGTATCTGATTGATGTATAAGTCAGAAATTTCTTTTTAAATTAATTGAAGGAAAGACAAAATTGACTCTCAATCTTCTGTTTAACATTTTTCAGAAAGGCAAAACTGCAGAAACTGGTAGATCCACTACTTTTACAAATTCTAGGACACCTTCTTTCTGGAAGCGAATATCACAAGCACTGAGTAAAAGAAACATTGGTAAGATTACTATTAAGAAATTAGTCTTGTATGAAATCAGTTTTAATGATCTACTCAATTATATTTAATGGTCTACACATTTGAAAATTATTGCTTATCATATTTTATTTAAAAAGTCTATTAAGTATATTATTTTCTATTTAATTGATCAAGAGACAATGTCTGCAAAATTACTAGTTTTGAGAATTAACTTGTCAATTTGACATTTACACAAATCTGATTTTTCACCATTTATACAAATGATATATTTTGCAAATATTGAACAGCAAAAAAGCAATATTTCATAATATCTAAAAATTATCTGTTACTGTCTTATTTGATACTTTTAAATAGCAAAGTATTATAAGTGATATAATTGCTGTTAGTGACGATTTTCTATTCTGCAGAAAAGTTGACTAAAGAAAAAGAATCACTGATGTCTGATAATGACACAAGTTCTGATGGTGACACTACTCCTATTTCATCGATAAAAAAGAGATCAGTTTTAAGCAAAGATGTCTTACACTCAGAGGAAACTGAGCAACTTCTGATCTCATCAGAATGTCTTTTTACTCCGGAGAAACGAAGTAATGAGTGTAAGGGAGAATTTGTTAAAATTATGGATCAATCATTTCATACTTGTAATGCTCAGCATCTTGTCTATGATGATGTACTCATACAAAGTAATACACATATGTGCAACACAAATGAGCAGATTTCACAGAATTTGCTGCATTTATCTTCAGATATAAATTCTAATGGGCTTCAAGCTTTTAATTCTGAATATGATAACACGACTAACATACAGACTTCTGTGATTGTAAATCATGCACAAAGTGTTTCTTTCAATCGCCAAGTATCTCGTAATTTAGAATATAACAACAAATTGCCTGATTGCAACTTGAATTCTTGCAACACATCAGAAGTTAGATGTCATCCAATGAATTATAATGAAAAGCCAGCCTTAGCCAATATTGGTCAGGATTCAAAAATGATTGAATTTGAGAATCTGGATGACATGGGTAATCATGTCCAGGGTCTGCATCAATCACTTGGGGCACAGTCAACCATTTCTTTTATTGATGATTTTGACTGATATAATCATTAAACTGAAATGTAATTAATATAGAAATGTAAATAAACTACTGAAGCTATTCCACTTTATTTACACATCACTTTCAAGAGCACAGTATCCAATCAAAATTAAGCAAATTCCCTTTTTGAAGGAAGATATAACCCGATTTAATTTTTACGTTTTGCGTTATGAGTAGTTTGTTGTCAAAACTGTATCTAATACACTTAATGAAAAACAATGAAAATATTAAAATCATTTTTATTTAAACCAAAAACCTTAAATTCACGCATTGATTCTATTATTATAAAACAGCTAGAAGATTAAGTGAAATCGTATGTATACAGTAGTTAGAGTGGATTAAATTCATTATAACTCTGTTAACGCTGACTCGGAATATATATATTTTCAATGAACATCAAACCGAAGATTCGTATGAGAATTTTCCAATGTTTCTGTTTATACACTGTACAAACACTTTATGTTATGAAACTTTCAAACTATTTCTCTTTGTAATTTAATCAATACACTATTTAAAAAATGTAACTTTTCACTGTATAACATTAAATAATACAGACATGTTATATAAAAGTAATTGCATTATTCAAAAACAAATCTTACGATATATGATTAACATTTGATCTTACTCAAACTCTAATCTAAATCTTAGATTAAGACCTAAATAAAACATCTATCCTTACTATGTATATTAGTTTAAAAATAAATTCTAGAAAATACCCTTACATTCAGGTAAACTTAAATCTACATTAACCAGTCTTTGCCAAAATTCAAACTCCACCCATAGTTTCTAAATAAAAGTTTCAATCAGATAATAAAGGTCTATTTTCTTTTCTTATGCTGACTGCCACTGTGTCTATCATCGCTGTGTGATCTCTTGCGACCGTTACTCTCATGATGACTGCTCTTTCGATCTTTACTTGATGATGAACTCTTATGACTTGATCCATGACTGCTCTTATGACTCTTACTAGGGGAGCTCTTGTGATGACCACTGGAGGAGCCTTTATGACCGGAGCTACTCTTATGATTGGAGCTGCTGCTTCGATGAGCTCCAGATGACCCGGACTTGTGCTTGCTCTTGGATGTTCTGTTACGATCTCCGTCATCAAACTCATCCTCTTCATCGGCTGAAGAAAGAAAATAATGGATATACTAAATACTAAAGAAAAAAAGATTTTTCATAGTCAACAAAGGCCCATTGTGATCTACCCCTGATAAACTTTAAGCCAGCAAGAATAATTTCAATTAGGCTAAACTAAGCTTCATGAAACACAACACAGTCTCATAAAATTTACCATTTTTCCTTAAAAAAGCTGGTATTAAAGTAAGTGACCCGTAACAGATGAAAAACTGAAACAACAATAACTTTGATTAGGAGTTAAACTAAGACATCTGAAGCGCATCTATATGGTACCATAGCTCCTGGTTAATTTAACCTTATAATATCTGATGTTTGTAGCATTATAAAATAAAGTAAAACTCTATCACCTCTCTTTGCTTCTCTTTCAAGTTCGTCCCAATCTTTTCCTTCTTCTTCACTGGATCCCAGCTCTTCTTCAGAACCTGGACAAAGATTTTATAATCAAATAGAAACGCAGACAAAAAATTTAACTGTTCATCAAATAAGACAATAAGAAAACTGATATGCACTATAAAACTATTATTTTAACATAAAAAAAATGAAAATAAAAACTATTATTAACTTATTTTGAAAGTGTCATTAAAAGTGTAAATGTAAAAATCGAATGTAAAATATAATTTTACATTTATCTTCAATTAAAAAATATATATAGATAGTAGATAACTACATAAAAAATTCTATATTATCCAAGTATTTTAAAAAGCAACGAGAAAAGAAACATGAAACAATCTTAAAAACAAAAACAGAAATAAATAAAGTATCAGGCATCTACAAGAACGACAATAACAACTTTTTCCTGACAATAATCCTCTGAGTGAAAAGTATCATAGGCGTAAAATAAAACGAAACATTGAATAAAAAGACTGATATATAGATAAGTAAAAACGTTCCGATGATCTCACCGGACTCATCTTCTTCAACTTCAGACCAGTTAGAACCATCTTCACTTCCCTCTTCACTCGATTCTTCTTCTGACATTTCATCCGATGGAACGTAAGCGTCATCTTCATCATCCTCATCATCTTCATCCTCACCTTCAGCCTGTACGTACAATATTCTAGAAATGATCCAACTAAATCTTTTAGAACACGACGTTCTAAACAACTGTAAAATAGCCTGTGATTATTTTTATCAGACACGCGATGGTTTAATGAAAACTAATCAAATAAGTTTGCACGAAAGCTCATCATATTTAAGAGAATCATCTAGAAGCTATTACTAATGTGTTTCATTTGCTTATTTACTTGTGATATAATAATATATCAACAATAAAAGATTATTTAATGATAAATAATCATGTCAAGATCTAAAAGCTTTCGAATTTATTAGGAAAGTACTAAAGATGAGAAATTTTATATTAAACTTTGATTAAATAGCTTTTCTATGGGATTTATACATATTATAATTGAAAAGATTTTTATATGATTTGTAAACAAGCCAAAAGAAATCAAAGAATGAAGCAAAATGAACATACATCACTCTCAGGATCTAGAAAAGTCCATCCACCATTATCAAAGAATCCTTCAGGATCATCCACTATGGTCTTCATGATCTTTGTCCAGTTTAAACTCTGAATACCTTCACTGTATCTGATGTCACAAGAACTGAAAACAACAACAATTTAAAACTATATGCAAAAATGTCAGAACAAATTTGATAAAACAATGAGCATTTATTCTGCAGTTGCTATGAGTATAATTAAGCCTTTATACACTCTAATATAAAGTGTAAGATTACAGTAGGCTATGGTAAAATGAAAATCTAATCTCTAAAAAAAAGTTACATACGTAAGAATAAATATAACTTATCGTTGTAGATTTAACACACATTTATAGTGTAAAATTTAAAATAAAATCTCAAACCAACTTGAGCCATTCTTTAACGTGATCCAGCTGCGCCATAGGAATAGCATTAATCATTACAGTTTTCTTGTGATAGTCTTTAAAGACAAAGACCATGTCAAAGTTTTTCAACTGGAATTGTACACGCTCAAAATGAATCAGTTCAACTTCATCAAGTGTTATCACAAACGGAGGCTGCAATGAATAAATTATTTAATAATACACAAGGGTATCAAATTTAAACAAACTATCAAACTATTAAATAAACTATCAAATTTAGAATTTACTTTAATTTTAATTTCAATTTTTAGAATTCTTCAACTTACTTTTTAAAAACACAACTTTACATTAAATAGAATTACATGAAGTAAAGAGTAAGGAAATATTTTATCAGTTACAATAAACTTCATTAGTAAATAAATCAGTTGATGTTCTAAAAATATATTTTTCAAGCATGGTTAAATTAGAGTAATGATTAAGGTTTGGTTTCCAAATGCAACTGGTTTGTAAATGAAACTCAGAGGGGGTGAGAGAAGGGGAAGTGGGGAAATCACTAAATAATACAACAGTAAGTGCATATTTTAAAAATATTCAAAATATTTTCCGACGATGTCAACATTTTCAAATCCATTAAATACATTTAAAGTCTTTTTCCAACAATGACATATTATAAATGTAATTTTTTTCTTGACAACAATCAAAAAGTCATAAAGCTTAATTTACATTGTTCTATTTAATATAATTTTATACTGAATATAAATTTCAATTGAAAAAAAATTTGCAGTGTGAAAATGCGGCAGCAGTGCTGGAAACTTTTCTGACAGTTTCCATTTCTGAATTTTTAATTTTTTAACTTCTCTCAACCGAATCTTTATTTGCAATACTTGAAAAAAACTATATTGTCAATGTACTCTCCCTGCGATTAATCCGATGCCAAATTGTTTGTCACCCGATTGATTGTAAAAATATTTTTTTTGCTGATATTTATTAATGAGATACACTAATAAACAGCAACCGACCCATTCAGTAAGATTGACAACACTTCCGCTGGTTGGTTGAACAAGGACTGTACTGCGTGACGGAGCCCCTTGAAAGCCTAACTCTCTAAACGGCATGTCAAATTCCACTTCCTGTTTGGTTATCGCTTCGACTTTCTCACAGAAACTTTTAAACGCTGACTTCAACTTATGTCTCATCTCTCTTTCAGCCTGATATTACAACAAAATAATTTAAACATAATTAAAGAAATAAAGACAGATAAGAAATAGAAAATGACTAAAGTTAAGAATAAAAGAATAATATTAGGAATGTGTAATAAAATTAGAACAATTAAATTAGAAAAAAAACACAATTAATGCACCCAAACGGAGCTAAACTCTTAGATGATTAAAATAAGATAAAATGCAAATACACTCAATAAATGCGTAAAATACACAGTATTACATAAATTACTGACCTGTTCAGCTCTTAGATCATCTCTATCATGCATAAACTGATGTTTGCCCAGATCTGTTGTGATTTCACCAACTTCCGTATAGAACTGTACATCTACATGCTTCTTCTTGCCAAACAGGATGGCATTCTATACGAAGATTCAGAAGTTTATTCCAATTTCAAAAGCATACCTTATACTACGCCACATAATGTGATTTCTTTTATTTCACAAAAGACACGAAGCATATTTTTTCAAATATAAGTAAAATATAAACAAAATAAAATCTGACTTTGAGATGAAAATGTAGAAGTATGATCATTTCTCCGTCACAAGGCTGGAAGAAAGCATTCTTTATGTTGTTATAAAGTATATCTACTTTATCTCCTCGCACTGATGTGAAGCGAAAACCTGAATATTACAAAATAAATCACATATAAAATATAAAAGAATTCGTAATATGATCAACAATTCGAACAAACTGAATGCAGTGTTTTCGTACGAATAGAAAAAATGCAGATCAAGAATAATAATTTTCACTGTTTAGTGAACAATATTGCGAACTAAATTAAATCAATATTGTGAACTGATTAAGTCCATAAATAATTGTAATAAATTAATAAACTATGCATTCATTTATTACAATGCTATAAATTAATAAACACATAGTTTACATTTTCTTCTAATTCTATAATTCAAAACAAGTCAGTAATAGTCTTAAAGAGCAATATAAATAAATACAAATAGCAATTGAACATATAGTGGATGATTGAAACTTGAAAACACAAAAAATAACAAAAGTTTCTGTCAAAGTGTTAATAATAAACAAAATATAGCTTCAAGTATAGGCTTAAAATTTGTCAAAAAATCAACTAGTAGCTTTGAGAAAAGCTAGCAACTAACAATACAAACAAAAATGCAAAATGCAGACCATTTGTATGGGCTTCAAGGGAACCAGAAATCCGTTTAGACACAATATTTGGTCTGATATAAAGATCCTTTAACTTAGGATTCGCTCTGTTTGCATTTACAATCAATGTATCTTGTTTGAGAACACCCTATATAACAAACAAATTTACTATATATATTAATTGACATTATATTAAAATTTAATTTTAGTTGTTAAATCATATAAAAAGATAAAATCTAGTGTACTCATTGTGATATAGTATATTAAACTATATATTTAATTATCTGAAATCAAATTTATTCAAATTTGTATCAATAATCTACATATTTTATAATTTAATAAATAAATAAACACAGTTTATTAACTGTATTCATTTATTTAATAAAAATTGAGCCTTTAAGGATAGATTTAATACTATTAAGCGCTGCAATAAATATACCTTGAAAATAAGGAACTACAATATCAAAAGATATA
>JAQIXG010000953.1:0-25766 GCA_034700105.1 Oconnorella tubifera | reverse complement strand
CTCAAGTTTAAAACAAAAACATTTTTTTTTAAATTATGATTTTTTATATTGGTTGTTTTGTATCATAACTAATTATATTTGATTAAAGTGGATTTTATTATTTTTTATTGTATTTCATTATTCAATAAGTTTTAATTCAAAAATTATTTTAAATTTAAAATTAATTTTAAGTTAAAAATTAATTAATTTTTAATTGAAAAAATGTCCGGGGGTGGAAATGTCCTACACTCAGATGATTAATATAGGAAAACGTATAGTAGCAAATATGACACCTGGTATTATAATAGACAAGGTTATTAATAAAATATTTTCTATCTTTCAGGCTTGAAGGAAATGACATAAGATGTACCGGTAGAATATGCTGTTGTGTTGTGTAAGAACATCAAAATAGAAGTTGCCGTTTAAAAAAATCTTCTGTAATCAACTAATATTTTGAAACAATTATTATTTAAATTGTAAATCTAAGCTTGCATTGGTAATAAATAAGGTTTAACATTAATGTGAGTAGCTTAAACTGATTTTATTGACTTTTCGCTTATCGCTAATTGAATTAAATACATTATATGCCTAATCTTTAGTTGAACCTAACAACTACCAAAATGCTAACTAACAGTAATTTTAAATATCATGTTTCAAACGCACATAAGCCAGCACCTGTTATTAATAGTTATAGCCAGTGATGGGCAAAATACTTTTAAAAAGTATTTTGAAAATACAAAATAAAATACTTTTTAAAAGTATTTTGAAAATACTTTTGAAAATACTTTTCTTAAAATACTTTGTTTTCAATGAATATCAACTGAAATAGTGCTCTGCATGTCCATGAGTGACACTAACAAACAGTTGACTGGTACCCAAGTGCGCCGTAACGGTTTACTGAGTGGGAAGGGGGAAGACAAACAAGCCAAATTGAATATGACGACTTTTTTTGGTTATTTAACTAAATATTACATTTTGCCCGTGTTTCTCCATATTCACAGTCTGCCGTCTATAAACGTCAATATTTAATTCCTGTTCTGCCAGATAAATAAAGTGGGGGGGGGGAAGTGTCAACTTTTCATTTACTCAAATTTCCTTTCTATCACTTATTTTCTCAATTTCTGTACTTTGATTTAGAAAAAATTGGCAAACTTTCCCCCCCCCTTCCACGGGGCGGAAAAAAATTTCCTCATAGGGGGGAGGGCTATGCCTCCATTTGCTCCCTTCCCGTTCCGGCGCCCTATTGATACCGGATAGTTTTACACAAAACTGCAATGACAAGGTTCGTTAGAGAAGTGGTAAAAGCGCTGGATTTGGACACAACAGATTCAGGTTAAAATTCCTTGAAACTCACCGCAGTATTTCTTTAATTGCTGCACCCTTTAATCAAGTGTATAAAGTAACATCTACGTCTGAGACATCGTTTCTATAATATGGTAATCCATGATGTTAAACTTAACTTTAATCTTAATGAGTGCTATAGTTGGATATGTTTAAATAGACATAGCAGTTGGAGAACAACAACAAGCTAATAAGCTTAACATGTGCTTGGTTGTATTTACTGACTTCATTGTCAGCTTCTATGTTGTTTATACGAGTATGACGATAATGTCAACAAGTTCAATAACAACAAAGGCGCATGATTATTTATAATAATCTCTAAATGGACGTTAATATTAATTTTACTAAAATTAGGTTAAAAAAAGTATTTTGGAAAAGTATTTTCAATTATCCAAAATACTTTTTAAAAGTATATTTTGAAAATACTAAAATAAAATACTTTTCTAAAGTATTTTCAAAATACAAAATAAAATAGTATTTTCTATTTTGAAAATAAAATACTATTTTGAAAATACTATTGCGCCCATCACTGGTTATAGCCTACACGGAATGTAATTATAGGCTAACGCAAACATTTTCAGTAGGCATATCACGATTAACAACATAACTTAATCAGAGCTCAATTTCAATTTACTGCATCTCTAATATATCTTAAATAACTTTATTATTACTTAACTTATATTATCGCAAATTGAAATATTAAGTAACATCAATTAGCAAATTTAAAGTATTCTCTGCAATACCATTACATCGAATATTACAGGCTACTGCCATGGCTTATGCTGGCTATTAACTTAATCTGATCGTTATACTCAAACCTTTCTCTTTGTGAACCTCAAACATAAAGATTGCTCAGATCATACTCAGATGGAATGCCAAAAATAAAGGAAATGAAATATATAAATATAATGAAAAATTGACACAAAAATTCACCTAGGGTGCATCGACAACAAAACAGCGCGATCAGAAAATCTTGTGATTCCTTTAACCTGTTGAACTTTCACTTTTCTTTTTATATTTTTATCTTTAAAAAATCTAATTTGAAATGTCCTCGGAGGCCCCGGGAGATAAAACAAGCCTCCTGAGGGGATCACGAGGCGGGGGTCCATCGGGTCAGGAGTCAGCCGCGGGGAACCACGAGGCGGGGCCGCTGTATTACGACGCCCCTCAAAGTCCGCAGTCCGTATGTTGAATTTTTTTTTTTTATTTTGAAATTCAATTCTAAACAGTACCGCCGTGATTTAATAAACTTTTAAAATTTCGCTTTAAATAATATTGTTTTAGGTTATAATGATAAATTATATTAAGTATGAATTAATTATACAATTCATGAACATAATTTATTAAAAAACATTGAATGAAAATAAATCCATGGATATATTTCAAGTATGTTGTAGAATGATTTTGATTTATATCTCTGGTTTTTTTATTACAGAAGATCTTACAGTTTGCATTTATGTTCGTAGTCATTCTTCTAATACTGGTTGGCATTACATTTTGACGTTGTATTAATCATGTTATCTACTTCTAATGATTATTAAGTTATCTTAATCAATTATATTAATTAATTAATAATTATTTAATTTATTTTATTGTTAAAGATCATGGATCTTGAAATTTTAGCTCAATTAGTTAAAAAGACTTCAACGTAACTGATTATCAAATGATTGCTAATTTAAGCGGGTATACATTGCAATTATAATTGCAATTATAAATGCTATTTGAAAACTAAAAAAAAAATTACATTTGAAATAAAATAATTGCTTTCTGATGAAACTACCTCTTATATCAAATGGTAGAATTAATACTTGATGATTTATTTGAACTTAGATGTATCATATTTTGTTGCAAAAGTTGAATTTATATTATTTAGTTAGAAGGATATTATTTAATGAGAAGGAACAAAACTTTCCATATGCTGATTTGTACTCATTATGTTTCCAATTATATGCAAGTGTTATCATTTGTGCAGATTTCTTTGATATTGAGCATTTATCGCAGTGCTGTCTTATCTAATGGTCTCTATGTTATGCTGGGCTTCAGTCTTATTGGTTTAGTTGCTGTGCAAATCATTCTGGTATTTCTTTTTATCTCTTTACATTAATTAAATTATTTTTTTTTATAAAATTCAACGTGCAGTGTATAAACTTGTTTAAGTTCATTTACAAACATGATCTTTCTAAATGACTTTTTAAAAACGTAAGTTATGGAATTGATGAGTTCAGGGTTCGAGTTTTAACATTTAGTTAACTTGTTGCACTCTTCAATAATTAGTTACCTTGTTGCACCCTTTAGTAGTAATTCAGAAACTATATCTGAGAAGTATATTGCAAATTATATTTCAGATACTACGCTTAATTTTTCCATTTGTTTATAAAATTATTGTTTAAATTAGACTAAAGTTGCTTCTATAATTATGCATTTGCATTTGTGTAATTTTAAATGTTATAAGTCACATTGTATTGTAGTTCATTTTGTATTTTTGGTAATTCATTCTTATGGTACATCTAATATCTTGATTTCCTAAACCGAATCACTGCATCCTTTGCTAAAGTGTGCAGTAGTTAAATATTGCATGGGCTTATTCAAATCTAATACCTTTTAACATTTTCTGTTATTTATACTTACTGATAAAAAACTGTTCAGATGTTTACTTGAAATCATCTTATTGCTAAGGAATCATGCCTCAACTGTTGTTGCTTTAGATTCTATTTATCCGTCACGGTGATTTGGCTGCTGACAAGAGCTGGTTCCTTTACGTTGTTGGTGCATCGATAGCCTTGGAATCTATCTTCACAAATGTCCTTCTTTTCACGCATTGAAAACGAATTTAAATCATTAAATAATATCAAATAATTGAGATTATGTATTGTTCTATTTTGCATCGAATTTGATTTTGAGATTATTTTAATCGAATCTCAAAAATTTATTTTTGAGAATTTAAATTTATTGATTGAATTGGAAAATTTAAATAACCATCGAAATTGACTAGACTTTTCATTTTAGTATTGAATTTGAATTGTGTAATTTGTAGAATTTATTATTTCGATTCAATGAATGTAATATGATTATACAATAATTATGATAGCTACAAGAACAGATATTACTATAATATTATAATATCAAACTTTTGTGTTTTGTAAAAGTTGTTTTTGCTATTATTTGCTCTTGATCTTGTCAGTTTTTCTAACCAAAAGCCAAGTTGCATACACATTATCTGAATGAATTTAATATTTTAATATAATGTGATAATCGCATAATTATGTTGTTACACAAACCTGTTATCAATTATCCTTGATAACTAATACTCAATGAAGAAGTCCAATGATTTAGTTTGAAACTCAATGTTTAATCAAATTACACTTTGACTACTAATATACTGTTTGTTGGAGTTTAACAACAGAATTCTCATTAAATTATGATACTGAAAAAGTATCTGGATTTAAGTACTGTGCTAAAACGATGCAGTTAGCTAAATGTTATTTTCGATGGGAATCTGAACCCAGACATATTGTTCTGATTGAGCTTCTCTAAAATTGCAAACTTGAAAAAATTTAAAATTGAACATATTTATACATCTTTGTATACATTCTTATTTGCAACGATTTGCACTGTTGGCTATGTGTGTGTATCGAAGTGATATTTATTATGTTATATTATCTAAATTTGAATCTGTAAGTATATTCGAAACTTTATTGAGTAACATGATTCTTGTGATTGTTTTCACCTGTGTATTTATTTCATTAAAATGCTTTCAATGCAAATGATTTATTATTGTATGCACTGATAAATACTGATATTGTTTATATTTTCTGATCATGTAATATATGCCTTTATGATATATCATATAAGCATTATTGTACGTATAGTAATGCAATCCTATATGTGCAATATTGCATGCAATAACATATTTGATAATGAAAGACACACTCAGGGGATGGGAAAGAGGGGAGAGGGGATTATGCCCCTCTACAAATTCTAAAGAAAATCTTTTGTGTTTACATTACCTACATTTAAAATATATTTTCTAGTTGTTCATAAAGTATTTCAAAAAGAAAAATTTACTTTAGAAAGACTGCATTTGTTTATAAAGATTTGGATAAACATTGACAGTTGTTTGATTTAAGATAGAAACAATTGAAAGTTATGGATATGTGATTGTGATAATAAATGCGGGTTTCAATGAATCTTGATTGAGGTTGTTATTACTGAGCAGTCGTGTATATTACTTTACCATTGTTTTTGATAATGAAGTTGATTGATATCAGTGATATTAAATAATTATTGGACGCTTCATTGTTTTTTATAGCCGCTACTTTAACTTTATAGCATGCTAAACTAGAATTAAAAATGCATACTTTTTTAATTAACGTCATTTTAAATGCAATGGATGATATAAATTCAAAGTATGGTTAATCTATTATAAAATGCATAGAAGGATAGAGGCATCACAGCATTTTCAGTTAATATTCGACAATGGTTTCAACAAAAAAAGATACAGGCCCGTTATGTTTGTCTCAAGAAATATATTTTTATTTCTATACATAATTCCTACTAATTATATTTATTTCAAGATAAATTTTTGACATTTAAAAAATTTGACAGGGCCGTTCAACGCAACGATTTTTTGGTAAGACAATCGTTTTCATTCACTCGATGGAGGAATACGAACAGTTTTATTAGATAATTAAAAACGAAAGATATTAAAACTACATGACTTGTACACCATTTTCTACATTGTCATGAAACATTATTCTATCATTTTAAAACATTGAAGATTCTAATAATTTTGTTGGGTATTGCAATTCGGTAATAAGTTTCTTATTACAGAAACTTATTGTTTTTAACTTGTTACTGTTTTTATACCAAATAATATTTTATTTTTTTTAAATTTAATTATTAGCTTGCCATATATTGCAATTGAATCAGTACTTTATAAATAGGTATAAAATTTGGATACGATTACTTTTAATCATTTGTAAACAAATTTTTGTAAACACAAGATTTTTTCAATTAAATTTTAATATTTTAATTTACAAAAGATTTCGTGTGTGGGGGGATGTCTAAGGTGGAAGTTTTATGTCCAAATGGACGCAGAGTGAATGTGAAGATAAATGCCAATACAAAAATACTGCAGGTAATGCTTTATTTAAATTATATTTAATTTAAAAGTGATTGTAATATTTTATAATGATGATCGTGCATAAAAGTGGACATTGCCGATCCTTTTGATAAGTTTTAATGATAATTATCTGCAGTTATTAATTAATTTTACTCAATTTTATGATTATAATATGGTGTCACGACAATTCGTCAACAGAATTTTGGTCTACGACACTACGTCGACCAACATTTGGTCTACAGACATTCATTTGGTTAAAGCGTTGCACGAATATTACGAAATCATTATGATTTATTGCTTTTGAAACATTGTAGATTTTGGAAGAAGTTTGTGCCAAGCAGGGATTTCTTCCATCTGCAGACTATGAACTTCGGTAATTTTATATCATTAACTGATTATGTTACGACTAAATTATTATAACATTATCATAAACTATACTTGCATTAAAAAATTAGTCTAAGCCATTGAATATATTGTAATTAATAATTCCAGATTTTTTTTAAGTATAAAATTACGTTTTTATTTTTACAGACACGGACGTAAAGTACTCGATGTAGTCTTATCGGTTCAATTTGCTGCTTTACCAAACCTAGCAAAACTAGAGTTGGTGAAGTCGAGTAAGTCTCGCGTTGAGAATCCAACGATAGTTGCCTTGCAGACAACAGAGGGTGACAGAATGACGAGAGAGTTTGCCCCTTCTACGAGTCTATGGGGAATACTGGAGAGCTTTGAACAAGATGACGGACGGTTGGTTTTGTGTATTAGACGATATGATAATAAATTTTTCAAATATCATTTTTGAAAATTAATATAAATTTTCAATATTTGAAAATTGAAGTTAATAATTAAGTCAAGGGGTGTTAGAGAAGTGGTTAGAGAGCTGGATTTGGACATGATAGGTCTAGGTTTGAATCCCGGATATCTGACTATTTCTGTAATTTGCTGCCCCCTTGATGTTACACTGAATTTTAACTTGACCTAGTGTAAATAAAATGTTTTTTAAATTTATGCTGAGCATATTGTAGAACATTACTATGTTTACATTGTTGTTTATATAATTGATGATTTTAATCCAAAGAATAATAATCGATTTACACTAAAAAAAATTCAGTTAATTTTGAACTACTATTTCAAACGACGTATCACATATAGCTACCAATTTAAACATAATGCTAAAGAGTGCAGAAAATTAGTGAAATATTAGATCACGGGGGATTTGAACCCAGGACCTGTCAGTTTTTGGTATGAAGCCCTCCTACATTGCAAAAGAGCTTCAATTAATATATTTAATAATATTTGTTTATTTATATTACAGCGGTGGAATGGCTAAATTAATTTACTCAAAAAACAAAGACTTGCATCCTGTGTGTTTATATCTAAAAGATGAGGTTAATTCTGTTGAAATCTTCTCATTTCCACAATTTCTAATTTCTAATTATTTTCCAAGTTTCCCAAAACATTTTTTTAATATTTTGCATTCTGTCAACTGAATTTTTATTTACTATACTTGTTTGAACAACTGTTGTTTAAACTTTAGTAAAGTTCTGCTTTTGTACTGTCAATAAATTACAATTGAAATTCAGCATAGATTGTTTATTTTATAAGCTAAATTTCAATGAGACTCGTTGAATTTAATAGATCAATCTGTTAGTTTAATTTATTAAGTGACTGATTGTTTGATTGATTGACTGATTGTTTGATTGATTGACTGATTGTTTGATTGATTGACTGATTGTTTGATTGATTGACTGATTGTTTTATTGATTAATTGAGCTGCATTGTTTCAGTTTTTACCTTGGTTTTTCATAGCTAGTTCTTATCATAAGTAACAATTACTAAGATCTTTTCCTTAAATATAATCACAACATGTAAATTTAAGAAGAAGTATATTTCGTATTTTTATATATGAGGAGTGTATTTTAGTACTTTAAGATTTTGTATTATTAAATAATTATTTGGTGTCGCTCTTTATGTTAATAGGTGATTGGGGAGTATGCATTGCGCGAGATCACTTTACGACAGCTTGGTTTAATGGGTGGACGCGCTATTATTAGGTTATCTATTTCCTTCTTTTCTTTATACACAAGATAAAAAAAATGTTGCAATATTTCCTTTTTTGTAAGTTAATTTATGAATAAAAATTGATGCAAGAATTTTCATTTGCTTGCCCCAACTTTCAATTATACAATATTAGAGAATGCTTATTTTTGATGTAGGTTCTATACAATGAGTTTACAACTTGTTACCAAATAAAACTTTTTATGCTGATATTATCGTGATAATGTAATAATTTATTTATAATATTTTATATTTTGAATGATTGTTGCTTAGTGCTGTGCTAAATTTTAGAGTAGTTAATCTTTTTTATTTCGTTGTTAATATAGAATTATATAACATTTAGAAAATCTTTTTATTTCTGAATGAGCCTAAGAAATAATAGCATTCGTAACTGTTTTTTCTTTTTATTATTTTCAGAAGTTTATCTGAATAGTTTATCTTTACAATCCAGGCACTATTTTAAAGAATTGAGCAAAGATAAACTAAATGAAATCAATCAGCAGGTGGATGCTGAAAAAACTAGACGCGATAAGCTGCTAGCTGCTGCTACAGCTGCTGCACAGCTAGACAGCAACGCGATGCAACAGCAGACAGCTACACAGCCTAGCTGTCAATCACAACAGGCCACACCTCCTGTAGCCATCGTTCAGCCAATGGAAACCGATGATGAAAAATCAAGTGAGCGTTTCATAAAGTTGTTCCTATAATTTATAGAAATTTTCTGCAGATTTGTTCAGTTAAATGATATAATTTTGAAGTCAAGAAAGAGTTTAATGTTTAACTGATAAGATTTTGATTAGGATTACTACTAGGATTATTTTCATTCGTTTATTCAGATTGTAAATTAATCTGAATCTACTTTTCATTGACTAGTTTTATTTGTTTGTTGAATATTTACTCTATGTGATAAATTGATTTTGTTTATTTTTATTTATATTAATGTGAAATTTAGTCTTCACTGCACGGAATATTTATGTAATTTTTTAGGTAAGTTATCGGATGATATTGCTAGGCAACCCTGGCCACGTATGAAAATTTTAGAACCACAGGTAACGGTTGTTATCGACAATTTATTTATTAAATGTTTTAATTCTTTTCTTGTCCTATTTGAGACGCTTAATTATGCCCTTAGAAATGTTTTCTTCTAAAATGCCGACAAAATTTTATTAGATTAATAATTCTCTTTAATTCTTTGCAACTGATAAACGGAATAGATTTTCATAAAGTACATGAAAGCGTGTGTGAAATAAAGACACTTTACTAACTTAAAGATGCACATTGGCATTACGATTGGTACACACACAGTACAATGCCATAACTGATGAAACGCAATAACACAAGACAGTAAGAGTATCATACTGTAATTGTAGCATCATTTTTAAACCTGCATTTTTCAAAGAACAAACGACTATATTAACTTTATATACAGTGTTGAATTAATCAGAATATTGAGCATTTTGCTAGAATCTCACAATGACTGAGTAAATATTACCTTTAGAAGCTAATTATTTGCATCGTGTGATTTGCAAATTTTAACTATCGCAATTCAATTTGTAAGCAGTTTGAATTTGTGCGTGCAGTTCTATTTTTCTATGTATTTTTTATTTGTATTCTTCATATTTCAGGTTATTGAATATCCAGGTTTTGATAGCAATCAATTCCAGTCCGTTTCACAACCAGTGAATAACGCTTGGCAGTCTCAGTCAATGTTTGCTAATTTCAAAGTACATCATTTTGTTGTTATTCTTTATTATTTCTTATTTTTATACGTTATTTGAAATTAGCGTACAGATTTGACAGATGTTTTCTGGGTTCATTTAAATACCGGCAACCAATCTTGCAAAATGATGTAAATTGAATCTCTTTTTTCAAAGTTTTATTTTATAATTAGAATCAACTGAATGTTGACTGAAAGGCAACTGAAAAGAGTAGTTTTAGTAATGATAATTTTAACAATGATATTTTTTGCTAGCCAAGTGTTTCGTTATTATCATTGTAGTATATGAACTTTGAAATTATTTTAAAAATTGAAAATATTTTGTATATTTTACGTAGTTTTTTTGTATTTTTTTTTAGTTTCCTGAGGAAACGAAGGGAAGAGATGTCTACAAAAATGAGTTGAGGTGTAGAATGTAATTTATTCTAAAGTGTAGATTAAGTTTAATAATATTTATTATATCTCTGTTTAATTACGATAAATAAATATTTCTAAAAAAAGATTTATCAGTTTGTATGGTTTTTTGTAGAATTGTTCATTGATTTTTTATTGAAGTTTATATTATTTGTAAAGTATAATCATAAAAGCTAATTAAATATAAAAAAATCATTAAAATATGTAATAAAAGAGGTACAAATTATTGCACACAGACATAAAGCATTCCAATTAAAAATATGATTATTGTAATGAGATTATTTTTTAATATCTTAGTTTTATTGGCTGTTAATAAATAGAAGAATGTAAGTTTAGATTTATTCTTCGCATTTTTATGCCCTATTTGTGTTTTAAATGAGTTATTTTGTTGTGTTTCTATTCGTTTAGTGATTTCAAGAAGACAGAGTGTCAGGTATAGACAACATTTAGTTTATTATTTTTAATGTTTTTTATTTAAATGGTAATATAATGCTTATTGCTATTACTAAATGCTACAGTTCATCTTTATTGTTTGTAATTATATTCAAAGTTATTTAAAATTGTGACTCGTCAAAATGACTCCGATAAATCGGCCCTGACTTTTAATTCTTATTGTTTAGGTTAGGATTAGGGTTGGGATTGAGTTAGAATTAGTTCTAGTGTTAGGGTGAAGTTTTGGGTTAGGCAGGTTAGGGTTATTCAATCATTTTACGGGGTCTTTTTGTCGGGTTAATGTAATCGGGGTCGTTTGTTTGGGTTCCGTTTATAATATATTCTTGCTAGATTTTGTCTATTTCTTACTAGGCTTGTGACAGAGAAATGTTTATATATCATATCAGTCATGGGCAGAGCTCTGATGAAATGCAAGGTTGGTTTCTTTATTTACACCTAATTGAATAGTAACTTATTATTTTATATTTAAAATTTATATTTTGAAGATGTAGTTTTTATAATATATCCCAATTGAAGCAGGAATAGAATCTGATGTTTCTGAAATCTAATGTTTTAAGTATTGTTTAGTTTTATTGTTTTTGTTATTTTTATTTGAAATCGAATGTTTTTCAGAAATTGAATGTTTTTTCTCTCAAATAGTCTGCAAATAGAGTACAATTTATTATTATGCTTGGCTTACTGCTGCTGAATTAAAGCATCCTACTCAAGGGTGCAGCGAGTTAACTAAATATTACACATATTAATCGATTCCTAAATAAGATATTTCTATTATTTTCATTAAATTATTGCTGTAAAATTTCTGTATATAGATATTTCGTTTTAATATAAATTTTAGTTGAAGAACCATCCGATGAGTTTTTCAACGTGACTGAATCAGACATCAGAAAGATGTTCGCTGATCTGCAGAAAAAAGCGTACATAAGATTTTTAGTTATTATATTTTGGTAGTTGCATTTGGCATCACTCACAAAAGAACATTATTTTAATCTCCCATGTTTTCATTCTTAAGATGAGCTATTTGTGTCTATATGTATTACTTATAAGATCTCCATTTATATGAAGTTATTATGATCTTATTATTATGCATTAATAATTAGATAATAATGATAATAATATTTCCGCGAATGCTTATAAAACGGCGTGTCCTTATGTCCTATTCATTTAGCCCGTAGTTGGAAATTTTCATTATGACGTTTTATGCATTATTTCAGTAAGGAAACTTTTTTAGTGAAAGGAAGGTTTATTTTATTTTTAACTTTCAGTTGAAAATAAACCTTAGATTTTTTATTACATCTAAATTGAGATATGATATAACATTGTACAAAAACGAACCCCGTTACTAAATACTTTAGAGTAATAATATTAATAGAACTGAATATTACAATTGGATTCAATGAGGCCCATTTAAGGTTAAATAGTATGTTTTTAGTAGTGAGCAGTTTGATCAGCCCCTAATGTTAAAGGGCGCGAGAGCTTCAGATTTTGAGTCTAAGTTATCTAGATATCAGTTCGCTGTGATTCGTGTACAGTTTCCAGATGGATGCGTCATACAGGGAGCTTTTCGGCCCCTAGAAACTGGTAAAAAATTAAAAAATCAATAAATATTTCAATAGTTAGATAAATAGCAATAAGTATTTTTATAAAATAGATTAAACACTATAGATACTTTAAACTTATCTCTTTCTTGAATACAGGTTGACTTTAAGTAGGGAAAAACATTACAAAAAGATATTATTTTTTGTCTCTTGATGATTATAGTTAAGAATCTTTTAGATGTTTGTAATTTTTGTGTATTTTTTTTAGTCTACAATGTTTATAAGTACGTTAAAGATCAGCTGCTAGATAAGAATCTGCAATTTGAATTGTGTAAGTTATTAATTAGTACATTGTATAAGTTTTATATGTAGAGTTAATTTAAGCAGTTTTTAGTAGTAAATGTAGCTGCATCTTTTTGTACTGTTTTAATGAATTTGTAAGAATTTTCTATATTTTCTGTGAAATATTATTTAGGTAATAATTATTTGTGTATTAAAAATAAGATGATACAGGAATGACAGGCATAAAACTATACAGGAATGAAAGCAATAAAACATAGCAAACATCTAGCTTATATAAAATAATATGACAAATAAAAAATACGTAAGACAGGGGGAGGGGTGAAGAGAGAAGCTAATGAATTTGTATTAATAAATATTGTATTAATCTCAATACTAAATGTATTAAATACTAAATGTAATTGATATATAACTGAAAATCAGGATAATTAAAAAGACTAAATACTAAACGTGTTGAATAAAACTACCAAGCCAAAATAATAGCATAATAAAGTAATAATAATATTATACGCAGATAAGTTGTTATAATTTTTATATGTAGACACCACTCCTCCAAAAGTTGTTCTCAAAGATATGACTGCTTCTTTAATTGAGGTTAGTTGAGTAAAATGATAATTCTTGCCCTTTTGCAGATATAGTGTATATGCTTAACGTCTTGCTGTTGATGAATGACAATGAAATTAAAGCTATAAAATAATTTGCATCTTGTTTCAAGATCAGTAACTGTAATGTAAGCGATTTAGCACTACATCTGGTAATCAATTGAATACAATAATAATAAACGATTTAAATTTTAGTAATTTTATTTGAGGTTAAGGCTACTTAAATAGTATTATTGTACCGGTTAATTCCTGTGTATATTTTGTTCATTATACTGTGAATTAAATACAGATTTCTTATTATACTTCTTAATTTTTTTATGTTTCATTTTATTTTAGGCTGGTTTGATTCCAATGTCTCGAATCTATTTCGGTTTACCTTTCAAATGCGGTACGTTTTTTGATTTAAGAAATATATAAAGAAAAACAATTTAGGACAAATTGTCCGTTTAGAATTCTTTAATGATCAAATTATTAACGTATATTTTGTGTTGATATAGTAAGTAAATATTTATGCTGATGTGACTTTTAGCAAGAAGTATGTAAATGTATGTATGCTTTTCAGAGCAATATTTATCAGATGAAGCTATTTGTAAAATGTTACCTAAAACTGATGCAGATGCTGCATTGATTAGACTGTGAGTTCTATTTTCTGTTTATTATTGTTTTTAATGCGGCTGAATTTTTATGTAACAAAATTGATTTAATAGCTAAGTAAGTCTGAGTTTTAATGAGTTAATTTTTCTTTCGCTGTTTCAATTAATTATTTTTGTTAATGCAAAACAGTTAAGTTAAACATACTTTCGGTCAAAATAGAATTTTGATTCCTTGAAATAAACAAAATATGATTTCTGTCATATGTTTTCTTTTATTGTGAAATGTGTGAAGTTTTGTCTGTTTAAATGACAGTTGTTTCAAAAAGATGAACAATTCCATACTAAATTATTACAATTTAACATAATTCTGCAATTGAAATACTTACTCTAAATATAGGATAACTTTTTTCTGATTATATTTGATAAATTTAATTCGGAGATTTAGAAAATTTCATTCAATTCATTTTAACTTGATTATATTAAGAAAAATTAATTGACTTACAGCATGCCTCAATCCTCAATACAACATAATGCCGGCACCCAGCCCGGTGACCCATCAGCTCCCTCAGGGGCTGCTTCTGATGCTCAACGACGCGCTGGAGGTAACCCAGGGGGTGGCACAAGTCGACCTGGTGGGGCGGGGGGGGCAGGGTCGGTGCCTAAATGGTTTAAAATGGGAGGAAAGTGAGAGATTGAAAACTGCGAAAAAAAATTTGGACTGATTTAAATAAGAGAAGAAAATTTATCTTATTAATTCTGAAAAGAAGATTTATTTGTAAAATAAAATATACTTTTATTTCCTTTTATTTTTCTTATGTTAAAATACTTTTAATTAATGAAATTATAAGCTTTCTGGTAAGACGTTGAATTTAGTTGTGTGCGTTTGAGTCGTTCTTATTCTGTGTATTTTGTATACACTTTTTGCTTTGTAAAGTTTTTCTTTAAATATTTGCATTTATTTAAAATTGGCCAATTGCCTCGATTTGCTCTTTTCCAATTAAATAAATTGATAGAAATTTAAACTGAGGAAACTATTTATAAACTCTTATGTTTTTGATTTCGACTAAAAATTTGAAGTAAGTTATTTATTATCATTCTGAAATGATATTTCATCGGAACTCTTTCATCATATGCATATCTTTAAATGATTCAGTTTCGTTGAAATTATATAAACTACGGTTTAATTAAAATATAAAGTTTATAACATCGTATAAGTTTCTCTTTATTGTTACGTTTCACTTATTTTAATTTTCACTATATTAAAAAGTTTGACAAATAATATTTTGTATAGAATACGTTATTTGAAATACAATTTTAATATCACTGCGATATAAATCGTTTTCTTTGCGTTTATTCACTCGCTGAATTGTCCATTATTGAATGAGAATTAGTAGTTGTATAGTTAATTAATGCAAAGTGTAGGCCACTACTGGTAGAAAAATCTCATAATAAACTTTACTTAAATAATCTTTTATAATAACTATTCTAATAATCTATACCAAAAAACAATATCACTTTTATGAATTAATAAGTGCAATTTTTTTACAATTTACAAAACAAAGGTAATGAATTTAACAACTGTACAATAATTAACATCATCTAATGTTATTTACGTACATATAACGATGTCTACACTCATCTAATGAAACTAATGATATTTTGATGGCTGTATCGACTTATAAGACTTCAAACTACGACTAAAAATTGGGATGCTGCTAGGCAGTCGAATGTCATCCGATGATTTTTCCACACCACTTCTTGATAACTGATTCACATTGACACTCTCTGTACTTCCAAGAGAACTTCTTGATGATATTTCAGGAAAATCAACATCGAAAATATCCGCAGACCAGTACGAAACTGTCGACGACACCTCACTTTCTTTCAAACTTCTATCTCGAGGTATATATACCGAATTCGCTTCACTACTTGAAGACAATCGTGAACTAGATCGTTTTCCAGAGTTTGTGCTCGAATGCAATAATTTACTGCCGTAAGCTCCAAGTGGTGTGTTCAGTAATCGATCGACTCCGAAAGATTTGTAAACTCCGGGCGATAAGCTGGAGTTTGATGATATGCTGCCACTCGGTGGACGTTTACGAATCTTTGATGATGAATCCACTGTTAATCGGTGTGGTCTACCATTTATTTGTCTGGTTAGACTGTTATGCGCCTTCATCACATTTACTTTTTCTAAAGGATCCCTTTCACTGCCTGATTTTAGTCTTAATTTAAAACGTTTTTCCGCATTTTCCAAATCGCTATATATAAGATATTCTTGGATGTTTTTGGAAAGTTTTAAGTCCAGCAAATTGGCAAGTGGCACACTTTTTACTATAGCTTCTAGAGCAGGCTTTCTACAGAGATTAAATAATGATTTAACAGTGCATCTCTGAGCATTCAGATATTGCATCATTGCTTGCTGTTTTTGTTTAATAACCCAAGCGTTTTTGGCCAAATGTTTTGAATCTAACTGCAAGCCTTTGCTTACAACACATGTAAACATTCTAAGATCTGCTCCTGCTTCTAAAATCATCGCAAAAATGATACTAAGTCCAGATACATATGCCAATTCCAGTGCTGTGTAAAGTCTATCTTCTGCATCCGTTACACCATAAAAAATATCTGAAGGTGATCCCAGTTTACACGAATTGCATAATCCAAACAGATTAAACTCGCTATCAAGATTACAATTATAGTGTATCAACAGCTTAATGATCGGTAAATACTGTGCTATATTATCTGGCTTACTTACAGTTGCTAACACTGCGTATACAAATGCTGATGCGTGATTCTTATCCATTAAATTCACATTTGCCCCAATTTCCAACAAACTACTTACAACGTCTACATGCCCGCCCCAGACTGCAAGCATCAAAGGTGTCATTCCACCCTCGCCCTTCAGATTAACATCAAGTCTTGCCTCTGCTACAAGAAGCTGAACAACATCATCAAGACCATCACGCGATGCTATATGTAACCCCGTGTTGAATGCTCGATCTGTGGATGTGACATCACAGTGAGCAGAGACCAGCAGCTTGATGACGTTGCGATGATGATTTGTCAAGGCGAGAGAGAAGGACGTGGCCCAGTTGGAGTCTCGACGGTTTATGTCAGCTCCTGCTATAAGGAGTTTGGATGCAGCGGTTTCATTGCCGTGAATAGCGGCCCAGTGTAAGGCTGATCTTCCGGTGATTTTGTCTTCTTCGTGAACATTGCATCCGTGATCCAACAAGACTTCTATCATGTCCGTCTGTGAAGAAGATTTCAAATTATTTACAAAGATTATTTCTAAGGATTCAGTCTTGAAAAAAATGTGCTTTACTTAATTTTGGGTGATTATTATAGATTTGAGCACCTTACTTATATATGAACTTCAATCTTGCTTCCTAATTTAAAAACTCCAAATATGCAGAATTGAACAAAAACAAAAAATATATAAAATTACACCAAAATTGAATTATAATCACCTGATTACTTTTTGCAGCTATTATCATAGGTGATAAACACTGCATGCCATTTTGATAATTATTCAATAAACGAGGTTCAGCTTCAAGCAGTTCCTTTACGCATGTAACGTTATTTGCTTCAATTGCCTCGTGCAGAGCTGTCCCTCCATCAGACCTATATTTTGTGAGATCAACCCCAAATTGTATCAGTTGGCGCACAATGTGCAAATGACCATGTCGGCAGGCTAGCATGAGAGGTGTGCGGGTGAATGAATCAAAGGCGTTGATACATGTATGATCATTAAGACGTAATATGGCACTACATAGGTAGCCGAGAGGCACCTACAGAAAAATAAAATAATAGTTTTTTGTTATAGGTTAGTTTCAAAATATTTGTTATAATTTAAATACCATGAATATATTAATAATGAACATCCAAGGTAAAACCATTTCAAGTAACATCAGTAGAAAAATTATAAGTAAAATTGATAGATAAGCTAGCCAAATCTTTGTCAGATACTTATAAGACTATCTATCACAATTTTATTCAAAATATTATTAACACTAACATTAATTAATTAGAATCTGCCTATCTATAATTTTATGTCTTATTGATTCTCTCAATGAATGCGTTCCTAGTACTAAGAAACCTAAAAATTGAAATATCAAGTTCTGAAAATATAATAAAAATATCACCTATTGTATTCTTTTACAACATTTTAATTCATAGTAAATATCATATTAATTCTAATACAATTATGCAATATCAAACCTGATATCCTTTCTTCGCCACCACATGGAAAACATTCTGATGAGAAACAGCATACACTTCACTTGGACGAGCCCCGTGCTCCAATAGTAGCTTTACAAAAACTGGGTCACCTTTTCTTTCCAGCAGCACAGTATGAAGAAGAGGCCTTCCCAGTGAATCCAACGCATTAACATTCGCTCCAACCAGGATAACACTCTTTGCATCATCTACTGTCCCAAATCGACAAGCATTAACAAGAGCTTCATTTAGTTCATCCACACTCGTACGCGATGTGATGCGATTGATATTCCGAGGTGACTTACATGTATGCCCTGTTATGCCAGTTTTTAAGGACAAGTTTTTGCTAGATGAGAATAAATTGATATCTACCTTGCTAGTATTTTGTTCAGCTGATCGATTTAATCGTGGTGTGCTTACACTGGGATCGGCATGGTTTTTTACACGAGTTGAACCGTGTGTATTATTTGAATTGGAATGAAAATCTGGACATTGTGAGAAGGCTGATTTTGGACGATTAGGCGTATTATTTATCAGATTTGATTGAGGACGTTTTGTTAGACCATTTTGAAGTTGAACAGAGTGTTCAGAAACATTCTTATTTGACAATGGTCGACGTTCAACTGAAGGAGTGCAGGTGCCTGCATTTATGTTTAAATATGATTTTTCTTTATGAAAATCATGAGCATTTCCATTTAGCAAGGATTCTTTATTGTGTGGTGGTCGCTTGGTAAAAAGGTCAGACTTTGATTCAGAATTTGTGTTCTTACGACGTGTAGGAACACTGGATGGTGTCATCAAACGAGCCTTACTTAAACGAGGTGTTAGAGTATCCATTGCAGTTTATCACCTAAAAATATATCAAAAACATTAAATAAATATAGAATATTAAAAAAATATCAAAAGCAAATATATGTACTTTTCGTACAAAGACTTTAACAATGATGCATAGTTAGCAACATTGCTAAATATGCCTTTTGGAGGTATATCTACATGCTAAAAATTACTGAAATATGCGTTTGGAGTTATAGGCCTATGCTAATATTCTGCTTTATTAATCCAGAATTATCATATTAAGTTTGACGCATATTTATCAAATTTGTATCATATATGATGTATGTGAGTGGCAACTGAGATACACAGCGAAAAGATTGAATGAAATGTTATTTAGCATATGCAATTAATTTAAGCGAAGTTAATAAGTTATAACTTTAAGAGCTACGTGTACATAAAGACGATGAGTTTTATTCGGGTTATTTCATTCAATATTAACAATCAAGGTAGGCTTATAGACTAAGTACACGGTAAAAACAATAATTACTTATCATTCTTCTAGAATAATCATTCTTCTATAATGATATTAATTAGCTTCAATACTGATTATTTATTTAACATAATTACCTGTTGAACTAATTATTTAAATAAGAAACAACTCTAAACACAACGGACATATCAGAATACTTTTAATTAAGCAAATTAAATTACTTTAGTAACTAAGTGCCTATATTAGCTTAGTGTTCTTTCTTTCATAAAATGCAAAACTAATTACAGGTATCTCTAGCAGTCTTAAGCTTTTATATCGAGTGTTACAGTATACTATAGTATACGCATAAGCGATTCAATGCTATCTATTCGATCACCACAGATTGACAAGTTTAAAATATTGATTTACTGATTGAATTTTAAAAGTTATGGCTTACTTTAAAAAACTCAATCGTTAAAACCATATTATATGCACGTTAAGTAACGCTACGAAGTTTATTCACTAATAACAATTATACAAGAGCTTCAATACTGTTTATTTTAAATGGGAGAGGGTGAGGGTAGTGTACCAAATTTTCAGTTGCAGCGTATACACATTTAATTTTTTAATGTATTTTTTGCAGTCTACAGATTAAATTTTTTAATGTGAATATTTTTCATAACACCTTTTTTGATAAAGAAGGACAATCAACCTTTCACTAATATTAAAGCATTTAAAAGTACTTTATAATAGTAGTATGAAAATAGTTTTATGAAAATCTCGTGTCATAAATTATTACCTTTATCAAAGTAATAAGCTTATAGCCAAATTACTCTTTTTATATATAACACATAAATAAACTTACTTTAAATGTATCATTCGAAATTAAACATTACAATTGCTAAAAGTAGCTCTGAAAAACTATTCAAAGTGGTAACAGGTTCCACCTACAGCTAATCAGATAAGAAATACTGATAAAAAATTGCAAAATAATAAGGCTTTAAACAGCCTACGACTACTAATTTGATACCACTTGATATCAATTAAAACCATAGAACAGGGATTAATACAATTAAAACCATAGAACAGTGATTAAAACACATAGTAAAAACACAGATAGTGAGAGAATAAAATCTCACAAAACAGTATTTCAGCAAACTCTGGTTATAGCTTATCATAATCTCAAACTAATCTGACTGTGAAGTGTTTTCTAACTTTACACGCAAAGAGTCTAACCATACTGTTCGCTTACATCATATAAAATAACATTAACGAAGAGATTTGGTACAAAATTTGTTCTTAATACCAAATTTTAATAAAGGCTTATACTAAATTTTTATTCCTGAAATCAGCCATGTCTGAATACTTTTAATATTAGACCTTATGTAAATTATCTTTGAAACAATAGTTACGAAAATACTTGTGATAAATGAAAAAAAATTAGTGTACAGATTATATATAATTATTTTTGTAAATATCCGTTATTTAACATTTCTTTTTAATGTAAAAATCGCTCTAATATATTCTTGCAATATTTTGCCATGTAACTCAAATTTTCTTAAAACTACTTCTAACTTTAATTGCAAAATCGAAAGTAAAAGTTGTAGAAAACAATATCGCAATTACTAATAATCTTATTATTGATTACAATTATATCAGAGTATTATCAAATCAATGTGAAGTGTGCTTTATATTCTAATACGAAATTTTGATAAAATACGATTAAAGTTGTATTTCAATAAAATGCCATCATTAATTCTGATAACAAATCTAAATTAATACATCTTCTCAAATTTTTCGTTACTTTATAACGGAAACAAAAGTTAATATTACAAATTAAAATGAAATTTAAATGAAAATATAATCCCGAATTTTTGTACAAAGTACAAGAGTGTTCTATTTCAACGATAATTAGTAGTATAAGCCGCTAAAAGTTAAGCCGATACTTTAGCTCAAGTAATAATATTGCTCATTTAAAATCTCTGATTTACATTATACCAAGTATACGACTTACTCTATATACAGTAGGCCTATTTACCGTATACTTGTATAAATATACAAGTATACGGTAAATACGCGTATAAGTATTTACTTTATGCTTGTCAACTCGAGAGCAATTTTTTGAGAAAGTGATTGTTTTTTCACTTGTCAACTTGGAGTAGCATACTTTTTGACTTTAAATGATTCTAATAATGTTGTTGTAATCCTTAACTTAAAGTAAACGGCAAGTAAACGATCAAAGAGTTATTTAGTAAATGTTTAGAGCACTTCACTTTAGAACGCCGCAACTTTGATATGAAATTAATTTGATATTGGTTAATTAAAAATTTGCTGTAATGCATACAAGAATGTTGATGATGACATTTAATGTCTGTAAATGTACTTACATTCGATAGGCCTACATGCCTATAGTAATGTTTATATTAAACCATACACATAAACGCAAATGTAGGCATACTTAATAGTAGTACAAGTTGAACATTATAACTGAGAGGCTACATCTTAAGCTTTTTTAGCCTCATTCCGTGCTTGAAATTTCAGAATAAAACTACATTTGATTGTATAAAGTTCAGAATTGACATTTACGCTAACTATTGAAAATATGTGTATTAAAGAACTATCTATCGCAAATTACTGATTTAAAATATAATTATTTAATTTGAAACAATTTATTAACTTCAGCATTATGAATATTGATATCCATTCAAAATATTTCAGTATGAACAGTCACAAAATTTTCTAATACATCAAAACATATAGAAAACGCAGATGTATATATGATAAGCCTATCAATTATAGCAGAAGCTGAAGCAAACGTAACGAAACCAGCTTACCAAGTTAAGGAAACTTTTTTAACACTAATTTACTGTCAATAAAAGATATGTTCAATTTAATAGAATAGAGATCTAATTGCTGTAATATAATTTAATATAAAATTGTACTGAGAATGTTCCTGTATATACTCCACTACAATTACAAAAGCCAGCTGCCTGCTAAGCATTATTATTTGAATATCACGAATTAATAAAAAAAGCCTTTAGTGCATTAGGATATCCCGTCACATAATAGACAACGGTTGATTTTTGTCGAAGGATCCTCAGGGCAATGAGGTAAAAACGAGACAATGTGGTTTCTCTAGCCAACTTAGATTGAATTTCTTATAAATGTACCTCATATATCAAATTATTCATAACATTGATGTAAGTAACGTTTTATAGTCATTTAATTTAAATTTATTATCATTCTATATCTTTACTGACTCTATGATAGCAAGGCTGAGTGTAAGGCTGAGCGAAAGTGTAAGGTGCATCAAAACTGGCATTGGATTAAATAAAATAATTGAGTATTTTATTTCGTTCCGAAAATAAGGTTATATTTTGCTAATAAAGTGCTTCGCATGTTACTTGCATGCTTTTCTATAGGATATATATTCTACTGCAAGTTAAGTCAGTACAAACTTGAAACTGTTGCCTAACATATTTCTATTTCGGTCCAGAACGTAAAATCACTACAAATATTCAAATCGATTTACGTAAACAAATCAATCATCATGCTTTTCATGTTGTCACGCCAACTTGAAATCTTTTAAGGTCTTTTAATTATATAATTATATATAAAATCTTTTTATTATATATGTATCAACAACTTAAACATGCATTAGTTCTCTGCTTTACCAAGTGGGATCACAATATGTATACTGTATATCAATAAGTGTCCCCCTTCTAAAAAATCGATCAAATCCACCCGAAGCAATTCAAGTTAGATTGCATTCACAACAGGTAGTATGTATGCCTGAGCATTATTACGAAGAACTATGCAGTTGTTTGATTTTTAGCATAAAAGTCTATTTGTCAAGTCACGGAGTGCTGGGTGCGTTGTATTACAAGTAAATAAAAGGAAAAGTAAACAAATATTGAAAGAATGAATGAATGAAATAAAAAATAATTAAGAACAAAGAATGAAAGGAAGAAAGGAAGAACATTAGGAAACAAGAAAGAACAGGGAATGAAAGGAAAAAGAGGAATAAAAAATAATTCAATAATGATTTAACATAATAAGGAATGGGGGGGGGGGAGGATAAAAATATTGTTTTTTAAAATTCTATAGTGATTTGAGTGTTTATATTTTCAATTGGACTATACGCTTACTTTGTTACTTATTCTAAAATAATTAAAATCAAATTAATTTATAAAATTATAAAATATTAAATGCAATTGAACATTCTAAAAAAATAACTTATAAACAGAACTTTTGCAGAGTAAATAATAACACTTTAGAAACTTTAAACAAATAATTTTTTCACAGGAATTATTAGTAAGCAGTAATGATTAAGCACTGCAGTTCAAAAATCACTTTTTTCTGTGTTTCCAATAAGAACTTATTTTTCAGTCGAGAGCAAAAATTCTAAGAAAATATATCGCAAAAATCTTGTTAAAAGTAGTTAAATTTATAAACTTTAAATTCACGTGGGGATCGATGTGTCCCACCTTTAACCACGATTAAGCTTGACTAAATATTACACCGGTCGAAGATAATTCAGGTAACAAGCGCGCGTCATTGACGTCTTATTGTTATTATCAGGAAAGATATCTTTAGGTACTTCTACAGTCAATACTTGAATGAGAAAAAAAGCTTCTAATGGATTACGAGTCAATACTCTTCCGGTGAACATTCAGTCAATGGTGGATGGAGGGATGTGGTGATAGGTAATTAAAGAAAAAAATATCTATTTTCTATAGGCAAAAAAGTTATTTGAACTTATAAGAGCTTAAAGGAAATAGATCCATATATTCAAAAATGTCTAAACAATAATGTATATCAATATAGGCAACTGTGTAAAAACGACTGACGCTGGTATTAAGCTGAACAAAAATTCTACACGAGGAAAACGGTGCGGAAAGCAGTTACAATTTTGTTATATTTTTATTTATATGCTATGAACCAGTTAGAGAGAAATAAGAGAATATTAGGTGCTCTAACGGGGTAGGAGCCTAAAATCAATTCAAAAAAGGACCATGGACATCAATACACCATAAAATATATGGCTTTATAATTTAATGAGATGAAGAAACAGTTGAGACCATTATTTTAATTAAAAACCTACTGTTCTAATGCGTTGACAAACACAATTATGTTAACATAAACTATGTTTTGTTCAAATATTTAGTTTTAAAGTTTATCGTAGGTCTTCTAGAAGACAATTTTTAATGCATAGTCGAGCAGTGTATATGCCTAGTCTACGAGTAATATGTTAAGTTAAAGCAATCAATTAAACTACATATATCGTCAATTTCTGTCCAATTCTTTTTAGATTGTATTTTATACAATAATACTATGGGGCTAAAGATAAAGCAATCAAGTTTGAAAAAACTGTACGAAGCAGGAAACAGATGCTGTTCATATAACATGCCGCGTTACGAGCATCGAGTTTCTAATATTGTCAGTTATTATTACTCAGTGGCGTACCGAGAGGGGGGCAGAGGGGGCGATTCGCCCCGGGCGGCACTCTGACGGGGGCGGCAAAAAAAGGAAAAAGAAAAAGGAAGAAAAAGAGAAAAAGAAAAAGAAAAAATGGAAAAATGGGAAAACACGTAATTAAAGTAAAACTAAAATTTAACATCCTGTCAGTGGCGCCCCTAACACCTATAATTTAACATTTCGGCGCCCCTATGCAAAACACATACTCATAGCCTAACCAAACATTTCGGCTCCTCTACGCAAAAGTACGTATGTATAACGTAACATTTCGGCGCCCATGCCATATGTATATAACCACGCCAGTATCATTTGTGGCGGCGCCCCCATCGTAAAAGTATAAAAGGCCCTATTATTATGGGGGCTGCAGGCCCGAAGGGGATGCCAAAAGAGGAAAAGATAAATCTTATGTAAACAAAGAAATACGAAAATAAATGAAAAGAGACGAGCAGAAGACAAGAGCAAACATTAAACTAGCATCACTAATCGGTTCGGATTCACCAGCACTGGCGCAGTCAAAACATATTTACGGTCTACCATGAGCCAGGCAAGACTAACAAACCTAGCAGTTCTGTCAATAGAAAGACAAATCACTGAAACAATTAATTTTGACAGTATCATCCATGACTTTGCTGCAAAAAAGGCACGCAAAATTAGTTTTTAGGTGCGCAAAATAAGTTTTTATTAAAATAAAATTATTATACTAATGTTAATTG